>JPFM01000007.1:307682-580739 GCA_000733375.1 Paramecium sexaurelia | reverse complement strand
AATTTAGAATAAAGAAAGCTTGAAACTTACTGTTCTAAGAATTAAGGAGATATTCTAATAATTGAAACCTAAATAAGATCCTTATATAGAAGAATTAACAAATTTGAAAAGTAAGATCAAAGAAGAGTAAATTATTTAAAAAATTCAACAGGTGGATTTAAAGACCTTATTTCCGAATGTGCCTGTTTCAGAATATAAGAAAATAATAGAGAGTGGAAAATTGCTTGAATATATTGAAAAATTACCTGATTATAAATTATTGACTCAATATATAATAGAATTGGGTAATACAAATGAAAATTTTGCTGGTATATATTATTATGAAAAATAGATCATTTAATTGAATAGGATAAAAAAATTAGAAATCAAAAAGCAGAACTAATTAACTTGGCAGCATACTTTGACAAGTTGAAAGCAGATGTATTTACAAAGGAGAGAGATTGTTAAGAAGTTCAAAATGTATAAAATATTAATTAATATTAAAGAGATTGGATCCATATCATATAGTTCGTTAGTTAGACGAATAAATTAATTAATTGGATGAAATAAGTAATGATAAAATGGAGGATTTGAATGGATCTACTATAATAATAAATAACTAATTTGATGAGGAATTATAAAGCTATTTAAATTTGAGAAAGTAGCAACATAAATTATAAATCAAAAAAGAGAAATTAGAATAAACACTACTGTAGAGATAAAAAGATCACATGAAATAATATTGATATTTATTTCTTAAAAGTTAATTAGTTATTATATTTCAATTATATTTATTGTTATAAAGTTTAAAACACATTTTTGAATAAAATCACACGCTGTTGTTGAATGAATCTTTAAATAAGTAATATTTAGAATCATCAAAAATGATAAGGAAATATAATCTATTTGAAGCTGATTATTCATTATTTATAATATAGTTAAACCAATCTAATAATAATAATAGATTTTGGTATTTAAAAATCCAAATTAGACAATATCTCACTTTAATTTCTTTTACGCTCCTTCATTACAAAATAATTTAAGAATAATATATACAATTAAAAACTTATTCAATGTCTTTTTAAGTTTATAAACCTTGCAATTAAACATCAAATAAAGAAGAATATATTTGTACACATAAGTAGTGTTTAGGTGAGAATAAGAAATAATTACATTGTTATCCGTGTCTGACAAAATTGCATCGAGATAAAAAATAGAAAATTTCTCACTTAGATGATTTTATGGAAATGTCTTAAATTATGTAGAAGGTATGGTAGAAAAAAGATTAAAGAACATTATTTTTGAATTAAATTTAATAAAAGGCTATAGACTTTTAAAAGGAAAAAGTTCAATTCATTTAGAAATATCCGTTTCATTCATCTGAGTATTTGGAAGAAGTTGTTTCAAAAGTTGAGAATGAAATAACAAAATTTTTAAATTACTTAGGAGGGTAATAATAGATGATGAATAAAGTTTAATTTTATAATTAGGAAAATCATAATGTTATATTTGATTTGTTTCACTCCAATGAAAATTAATATGTCTCGAATGTTTAATAAAAACTCTATGAATTATTTACAAATGTTAATAAATTCCTTAATCAAAAAGAACTTAATGTCTATGAAACATTATTAAAGTATATATATAACATAATAGTGCGGTAGTTAGAAGAAAAAATTTTAAATGCTAGAGGAAAAAGTCTTGGCCCTAGAAAAGCCTTTTGGGATGTCTAAGCTAATAAAATATTCTTTAATGTCTATATTAATTATTTTATTAAGTAATTTCATTTGGTAATAAAATAATCCTAATACAAAAGTAATCTTAAAGGATGAATAAAACTTGATTGAATCAATTAAATAAACAGTTTAAGAATAAATAAGTCTTTTATAATTAGATACCAAAAATTAAATGGAAGAAATGAAATAAAAATGGTTAGAAGAAGTTATTAAAGAAATAGAATATATAAAACTGTATAATCAAAAATTAAAAATAGATATCTTGGAATTACACAAACTACATAAAGATAGCTATTAAACTTAATCTATTATTAATAGTAATTAAAAAAATAAGTTTGAAATATTTGAATAACAGATCTAAAATCAAACTAATATTATTTCTACTTTAGAAACGAAACTTTAAAATTATATTAAATAAGAAAATATAATTTAAGAGTTAAAAGGATAAATTTTAAACGATCATTAGTATGAGTTTAAAGAAACACATAAATAATTTTAAGAAGATGATTCAAAATTTGGATAACAATTATAAGAACTGAAAAAATTTGTAGTTTAGAAAATCGAGACTAATCGTCAATATTATAATACTTAATTAGAATTGTTAGGTAAAATTCATACAGATTTCCCTTTCATTTTATTAACAGGATTTAAACTTTATTATTCTAATGATTTTTCTGTTAAATTTACTTTTGAAAAGATCCTTGATATTTTACAATAAATAAGTCATTAAGCAATAGTATGTTTAGGAGGAATAGATATGAAGAAACCAGATCGTTTTGTTTTAATGGCATGTGATTATGCATTTGAAGTATTTTAAGAGACATTTAGCGTAACAACAGCAAGGAAAAGCAGAAGTGGCGATGAATTATATTGGTATTTAGTAAAAAATCATTCAATTGGGTTTTCTCCAAAAGAATAGATTGATCTTCGATAAACAGATAGTTATGATGTTTAAGATACAAAAAGATTCAGTCATCTTTTAGATCATCCAAATGGAGGAGGTAAAAGAATAGGAAATTAACTCACACTTGCCTATTCGCCTGAACATAGTTTTGCAATATATGCAATTGATTGAAAAATTAATATTTTCATTATAGATATTGTATTATTTATTAATACTTTCTAAATTAGAGATGAATAACTATTTCTTTCTCTATTTTGTATTATTTTTAAGTAGTTCTATGAGCTTAATTAATAAAGATGAAATATTTAAAATTTATTTTCATTGAGGCATAGTTTGAATAAAATGATTGATTTTAGTTTTTTTATGTATTCTAAAAACCTAAAATAATTATTAAATTATTGTAGATTTAAGTATTAATTTTCTTTAGAATTAATTCGATTTTTGTTCCATAAAGTGAATATAAATTGATGTTTCTTTAATTGGTTTCATATAATTTTTATTATTGAATTTTGAGATTGTTTAAGAAGTAAACAGAAAGTTGGTAAATTTTGAATAATTAACTAAAAAGAATTAATGATAATTCTATTAAAAGATTTAATATAATTTATATTGTTTCATAGAACATGTTAAATAGAAATACAAATCTTAATAATATATTTTAAGTAATTAAGCTGCGAGCAATATTAATTATAAATAATATATTTATTACAAATAAAATATTAAATATGATGAATCTGATAGATAAAGAAGTCAATGGTTATAAATTTATTAATTTAATTGGAAAGGGAGCATTTGGCTATGTATGTTAAAAAAATTAAAGTAGGTATTCTAAGGAAAAAATGTTAAAACCAAATAAATTGTTGCCATAAAAGTGATAGAAATAGAAAGATTTTAAGAAAATGAAGGAATTTTAGGTGAATTAGTTTTATCAGAATAGAAGGCATTACAGAAAGTAAAGAGCAAATATGTAGTTGGGTTTGTAGATTGTTTTATGGATTAAGAATATAGTTATTTAGTTATGGAATATTGTGATTGTAAGAATATACATTAATTTAAAAGCTGGAGATCTAGAATAACAATTAAAAAGTAAAAACCTAAATATTACAGAACAGGATGCAATCGGGATATTAATATAAATACTATAAGGATTAAAAGATTTACATTCGGTTTTTATTATTCACAGAGATTTAAAATTAGCAAATATTCTTATATAAAGTAGATCTATTTATAAAATTGCAGATCTTGGGTTCTGCAAAATTTTATCAAATGAAGTAATATCCTTTAAAATCTAATTTAGAATGATTAATCTAGATTACAACTTGGATCACTTTATACGATGGCACCAGAAATAATTAATTCAAATTCTTATGGATTATCATCAGATATGTTTTCTGTTGGAGTAATATTTTATTAAATCTTGTTTGGGAGATACCCATTTACTTAGAAAGATTATAAATTATAAACTTAACGTAATATTGTTCTTTTAGGCTAGCATTAATTAATTTTACTCCAAATAAAATTCAAGTATCAGAAGAGGCGAAAGATCTTATTGAAAAAATGCTTTAATTTGATCCCAAGAAAAGGATATCTTTTGGATAAATCTCCTAACATAAGTTATTTGATAAATAGATTTTCAGTAATTTACTTTTTTTATGCTAGGCTATATCAGTAGAATATAAATAGAAAGTTCTAGTGTAGTTATTGAAGAGCATGCTTAATTTTATTAAAAGGAGAAGTAAAATATAGAGGAACAAACCCAGAAGAACAATTAAATAACTTAGCAGCGTTTAGAGTCTTAGAGATAAAAACCTATTTAATAGGATATTAATACTGAATTATTATTATCGGAGAATAAAAAAGTGTAAGCAGCTCAATAAAATCTTTAAGAGAAATCTATAAAAGATTATGATTTTAAAGAAAAAATAAGGAAAGGGAACGAGATGAATTTGAAAATTAATCAACTTAATAAAAAAATGAATGATCTTTATTTCTTTTCCAACACTATTTTGGAAATCTTTTAACTTCAAATGAGAGCTCATTATGCAGTAGTTCTTTTATGTTACTAAGTTAAATTAATGAATAATCAAATTAAAATTTCTATTAAAGAATAGATTGAAATTATAAAATATGATATTGATTATAAAATTGAATAGGATTAATTAGCTAAGCTTTTAGAATTAGCCGAATAATAATATACAATAATAGAACTTTAGTTCGACGATATTGCCTAGCAGTAGAATTTATCAGGTGATAAAAGAATATAAGAAATGCTTAAGAATCAGCTGAATTAACAAAAATTTAATAGTATACTGTATTATGAAATCTGCGAACTTATTAAAAAGGAAAATGATCAAATAACATATGTTTTATTCCATATGATTAGATGTTGTTAATATTGTTATCAGCTCACCAAACCAGCTAACTAAATTGAATTAGATAACAAAAGTTTTGATTTAAAAAAGTCGAAATAAATTTATCCTGACTTACAAATTAAAAACGAGTTCTACGGATTGAACTAAATTGATGAACTTTAATACTGAACATATCAATTCGTTATCAATATAAATTTTATAGATGAATTTTTGTAATAATAAATTCTAAATGGAGAGAATTGCAAATAGAAATAAAGGAACATTTAAGCCATTTTATTAATTATTATAATTTATTTAAATTATTCATGTCTTCTCTAAGACTTCCTGATCTCAAAATAGGAATGATAGTCGAAGGATATTAGTTGATTAAATTTCTTGGTAATGGCAGTTTTGGAACTGTAATTTATTTACTAATGAAAGGTATTTTAAGCTGAGTCTTTAAAATATGGTATTGTAGCATTTAAAGCAATGATGAAAGAGAGATTTTCAGAACATAATGGATTTCTAGGTTAATTAGTTGAAAATGAAAGAACAGCTTTGTATTTATTAAAATCAGAACATATTATTAAATTATACGAATATTTTGAAACATAGTAGTATGCTATATTTATTTTAGAATATTGTGATGGTAATTATATTATTTTAAAATTTAAGGAGGCACACTAGAAGATTATTAGAAAAAACATGATTGTTAAATTCCATAATTTTAGGCCTTGAATTTTTTTAAATAAATCTTAAAAGGAATGAAAGCTTTACATAAATAAAGAATTATTCATAGAGATTTGAAATTGGCTAATATATTATTACATGGAAGCATACTAAAAATCGCTGATCTCGGATTTTGTCATTTGCTAAAGGATTAAGTATCAATTATTATTGTTTATCTAAGGATAATGGATTGGCCACTGGAAACCTAGGTTCATATGGAACTATGGCTCCAGAGACTCTTGAAGGTAAACCTTATGGACTACAAGCTGATATGTTTTCAGTGGGAGTAATTTTATACCTAATGATATTTTCGAAGTATCCTTTTAATTCCTGCAATAAACAGATATTTCTGAAAGAAGTCAAAGAAAATAGTATTTCAAACCTAGATGATTTTAGATCCTCCTAAATTTAAGTTAGAATCTAAGGTTACTGCTGATAAAAATATTTGTGATTTGTTGTCAAGCATGTTAAAATACGATCCAAAAGAGCGTTTAAAATGGAGTGAGTTATTCAGTAATGTAATATTTATGGGATAGAGTTCAAGTATATATCTTATTCAAATATTTAAGTGAGTGTAATGAAAGATCACACTCAATATTTGGCCGATATTGATGCTCACAAAAGCAAATAGTTTTATCAAAATGCTGAGGCAAATCAAAGATAATTTGAAATGCCAAATGCGATTACAGTTGAGTAAATTTAAAATGAAATTTTGAAAACGAATCATAAACTTTAGGAGATAATGAAGCAATCTAAACAATAATCAAACAAAATAAATTAGAATATTTAAGTTCAACAAGTCAATAATATTTTTAATTTTGAAGTCTTTAATCAAATGCCTAATTATGTTGACGAACATGAAATGGGCATAATCAATTCGTACATTAAAGACAAATAACCTATTTCTTGTTTAAGCATTACTTATAACGATATGAAATCATTTCAACATAAATAAATCTTTGATTGCATCTTTGTAAGCTACATCTTGATCAAACAATTATATTTTTAACATAATAAATTAAGAATCTCAATCAAATAAAATCGATTATATCCTTCATTGATAAAAAAAGGACTTTTTAAAAAATTTATGAGAGAATTCGAAGATGAAAACGAAATTCTTTCATTATATTTTATAGTAGAACATTAAACTGTCCAGTATTTAATATAGTAAAATTAGGGCTAATTTAAAGAATCTTGAAAAGTACCTTCAACCTTCATGGAAATGCGAAGTCTATTCTCTTAAACCAACTGAATAATTTTAAGATATTTATAGAGATGTACTTTAGAATTATTTAAAAATTATTGGAATGGAAGAATTAAAATCAGAACCTTAATTAGACCGACTACAATATATTGCCATGATTATTAATATTAAAGATTATGAGGAATTGAAGGAAATTAATGAAATTTAGAAGGGAATAGATGCTCTAAAGGTTATGCATATTAATGATTTAGTGTAATTCATTAAATCTACTATTACATGAAGCTAATATTTATATAAATTTATCTATAAGAACAAATAAGTCATATAAGTTATAATAAGATCGCTATTTTAAAACCTATCAAAAATTTCATTATAAATTATATAAATATTAAAGAGATAATGAATTTCATGGATGATCCAATGGAAATTGAACAGAGCGATCTGAAAGGTTAAGAAGTTCATTAGTAGAACAGATTTCTACATTCTAAAAGAATGATTATAGTTGACGAGAAATGTTAAGCAATAGTTCCAGATAAGCCAGAAAAAACTTTAGAGAATTTTAGAAAGCATGTAAAAATTGTATACTCATTATTAGAAACAAAGTCTTATCTTTCAAACAGACTAAATCCAAAACTTAGATAATATTGATGATTATCTACTTTTCGCATCTTCTTTGATCTTGAACTAAGTAGATGAATCAACATCAGAGGATACGAAAAAGAAGAATAAAGGATTTAGTGGTGATGGCTTGATTTTAAGTGGGTTATCTATTACTTAAGAATAAGTTAATGAAAAGGCATTGATGTTTTTGAAATTAATGGATTATAACATAACTAAAGCAAAATTTTACTTATTATTTCCAAGTTTGATAATTTATAACTAATTTAAACATAGGCATGCATTATAATTCACAGATGAATACATGAATGAAAAAATTGAATAGTACATGAGTAAATTAAATGAAGATAAAATGATGTAATAAAATAAATGGAAACAGGATGTTATGGAACTCATAAATAGTAAATAAAAGGTTCATCTTGCTTAATTATAGACATTATTAGAACAAGGGTAATAACTAAAATATGAGGTACCTGAATCAATAAAATCAATTCATTAATCATCAATATAAATACAAAAATAATTAAATAAATTATTTAAAGAAAAATAGACAATAGAGAAATTACGATAAAGTTTGGAGAAATATGAAGAATAACTGCCAATAATTACACCTGAAATTTAATAATTAAGGGATTAAGTCTAAAAATCTGAATAGTTTTTTTAAAAGTTATCTAAGCTTCCAATACCATTTAATGATAATGAAAATTTTGAATTAGTTTTTGATAAGTTGATAAAGTAAACTACATTGAATTCTAACTAATAGAAAATTTAACTCAGAGTGCTTGCAAATTGTAATTAAGAATATAAGTAATTACCAATTGAAATAAAAGCATTTGAATTATTGCATAAACGATTATATGAATATGCATTAGATTTAGCTGAAAAAATTACAAAATTTACTAAAACATAAAATACAAAAACTAGACTTGGTTAATAGAATTCTAATTAAGGAGAAAAAATTGAAAAAATGACATTAGCTTAGGCTGGAAAGTTTAATTAGATTATTCTTAATTTGATTGTAACTTGCGATGAATTTGATTATTTTAATGAACTCTATTAATAGGCATTAGAATTAAATGAAAAAGCCCGATAGCAAATTGATGATCCTGAAATGTAATAAAGATTGTTGTTAGAAGTATTGGATTGTCCATTTTATTTGGATGTTTAAGAAAAATTGTAGAGCATAATAGATTATTCATAAATTTTAGATTAAATAAAATAAAATATGCAAAATGGTTAACATTAAGAGGCTAATGATTAAATACAAATGCTTCTTAATAGAGGCATTATTAACGATGATCTTAAATAATTATAAAATTTAAATCATAAAGTTTTAGAATGGGATTAATTAGCAGATGAAATCATCAACTATCATGAAAACGTAACATTGATTGATGTTTATGATGAAAATTTTGAATTACAATAATATCCTAATACATTATTTTAACCAACTTAAGATATAATTAAATAATTAGATCCATAAAAGGTTTAAGAAATTAGTAAAATAGCAGAGAGAATTTAAATTTGGAAGGATTAATTAATATCATTAATCGATTGTAAATAAGTATAGATTTAATAAACAACGAGTAGAAAGAGCAATCAAAACAAATCTTTTAATAAGTTATGGGAATTGTTTAAAGAAGGTTTAAAATATAAATAAGAATTATCTCTTATGGTTAAAGTCAGATAAACTATACTTCAAATCTTGGATTGGCATGCCTAAGTTATTATAATAAAGTAAACTCTAAGAGTAAATGATGATACAACTTTATAAATCGATGGTATTGAAACCATTCGAAAAATGTATGTTTAGAAGCATGGCTCGTAATAAACTTAGGATTAAATAGATAAATTGTAAAAATTTCAATCTCCATTTTTAAGTGGAACCAAAGATTTGTAAATTATATAAGCTTTAACTTAACATATTGAGAAATGGAATAAGGATGCTAAAGAAGCACTTTAAACCTAAAATTATGAACTCATTAAGATTTTATTAGAAGAGGCTTCAAAATTACCAGTTGAAGAGTAGCTTGTAAAAGATTTATCAAGTATGCATGCTTCTTCTTTGAAAGTTGGTTGGATTAAATCAATAATTTAAGGCTAAGATCCATTATTTGAATAGATATTGAAAGCCTTATAAAATGACGAATCAATTAAATAATTAAAAGAAGAAATGCTTTAAATATATGCATAAAATCCTCAAAATAAAAAAAAAAAGGAAGGAACAAAATTATCTAAACTTGCATAAAACTTTTTTTTAAATTTTTAAAATACTATAAAATATTACTTGAAACAGCTAGCCTAATTAGATGAAAATAGATTAAAGAAACTCTAACCAATTAAAATTTAAAAGCTTAAAGATTATTAAAGGGATATTTAAATTGAAGAAATCTCCTAATAAGCAGATGAATGGATTGAATAATTTTAATAATGGTAATGTTAGATAATTAATTTAAATGATTAATAATAACCAAAAAAAAAAAAATTAAAGGATTCTGAATCTTAAACTGAATCATACTATTTAACAGGAGATATGCTCTATTATTTTAAAGTACCAGAGCTTCTTTGCTTAGTTTTGCAGGGGATTGAGAAAAACTATATAAGCTAAGAATTGATGAGTTCTATAGAGAAATTAATTACAATAAATAATTAAGCTGAAATAGCTTTGAAAGTTTCAAGTGTTAAAGATGTTCATTATTATTCTGAAGTTTTTATGCCCGAATTTTATGTGATGGCTAAGAAATTTCGAGTCATAAATAATTGGATATAAATGGCCTAAGATATGATAAATGACATACCTCGTTTAAAAAATTTAATAATGGTATAAAAATTGAAGCCTTTTTTAGAATATTTAGATTAAAACTAACTTTAGGAATAAAAGAGTTTCAAAACTTTACCTTAATTATAATTATAATAATAATAAGAATAGTAAAAATAATAATAATAAGAATAATAAAAGTAATAATATGAATAAAAATTATAATAAGATTAATAATTGTCAAATCAATAATTATCAAATTAAAAAAAAAAAACTTTAAAATCTATAAATAAACTAAAAATAAAGAGTTAAGATGACTCTTAGCCTGTGGTTGATCAAGAGAGTCAATCTATAAAACATTCAAAAAGAGTAAAATAAATTTCAAAGTTGATGAGAGATGATAGCATAGCTTTTTATGATGCTAATGTGCCTCTAGGAAAGGCCTTCAGATAATCTCCAAATGATGTTGTAACGCCAGATCCAGTAATACAAGCTATAAAAAAGAATTCAAATAAAAGATGTTACAAAAAAGGACTAAATAGAAAAACATTACCAAATGTTGAAGTAGAATTAGGTAGTCCAAATTTTTTAGAGTGGATAAAAAGTTAATCTCAAGAACTACTAAATCTTTATAGTCAAGATGAAGTTTATTGTACTTGTAGACAAGGAGGAGAATCGGCAATTTCTGATTTTTAAATAATAAAAAGTTTGCATGAAAATAATGTCTAATTATTTCATCAGTAGTGTCTTAAGTAATAATAGTAGGTTAAATATATGATATAATGCGATAATTGTGAAGAATGGTATCATTATGAATGTATGGGAATCAAGAAATTAAAAGAATAATATTAGGATAAATATAATTGCAGAAGTAAATATATTAATATCTTCTAGTTTGTTTAATGAAAATCAATATTCCATTTTTAATTTTATCTGAAGATCTGTGGGATTCATATCTAGATTCACAATCAGAACTTTTTGATAGTTATATAAAATAAAAATAAGGATTAGAAAAAAACATACTTCCTAATTCAGGAGATTATATTTATAGCTAATTTTAATTACCAACAATAGAGGAATTCAAAGATTTCCTGAAAATTGGTAAAAATTTACCAGCTTAACACGTTGAACTTGAGTTGCTTGAATTACTCGAATAAAAAATAGATTAATGGTTGATTTGTTACAATGATTTGAAAAACTAATCATTACCATAATTAATTTCTTTGTATTCGGAAAGTGAATGGCTTCCTATGCACTTGCCTTAAAAAAAGATTTTGTTATCTTTAATTTGCCAAAAAGAATTCTTATGTACAGCAAATGAATTATTGCAAAGTAGGGCTACTTTTAAAACAAAATAATTAAAGAAACCATTAATGGATAGAACAGAATAACTCTATGCTTTTATTAAAGAAAAATATCCTGAATTATTATAAGATATTGACGAATAAATTATTAAAACAATATAAATGCTAAGAATTTAGTAAGATTTAAATAACTAATTACAACAATAATTGAAATAATAATTGACATTAGAATAATATGATTAATTAGCAATATAATATGAATAAGAAATTAAATTATAAATATAGAAAACTGACATCAAATTTTCATTACCAAAATTAAATGAATTAAGATTGCAGATTACAAAGATTTAGTAATGGAATTAGGAAATCTTAGCAATATTCAGAGATGTTGATGATATCTACACATCAAATGTAAAGCAAAATATTTATATAATAGCTCAGTTAATAATTTTATGATAGCAAACCAAATTATTCTGAAGTTTCTGTTAAATTAAAAGAATATGAATTGATTACCATAAAAGTTCAAAATTAATGCTATGAATTCCTCAAAGATCTTCAATCTAAAGCTGAAGAAATACTTATTAAGATTGATTCGAATGTATCTTAATTATCTTTTGATGAATAATTTGAATTGTTTAGATCAACATATTAATTAAAATGCAAAATTCCTTAATTTAAGGACCTAGTAAATAAGTAATAAAAATATCAAATTTAGTGTTACCAAAGAGGTTAAAGTGAGAGTTCTTTAATGGCTTCCCTTTATTAAAACAGGATAATATTGATATTTAGTTGTTAATTTTAAAATGATTATAATGTTATTCACTAAAATTTAAAAGTTGAAAAAAACAATATATTTTAATTTTAAATGTGTGATTTGAATAAAATAATCTTAATTGCAAATTAATAAATCAAACAAAAACTTTAAATGCTCCTCTGTTTTTGAAAAATAGATAAACAAAATCTGAATAAACAATAACTGCTAATGTTCCCCCAAATATGGTAGTTGAACACCACCAACCAGCATGAAACACTCTACAATACCAACTTATCACGTAAAGTCCTCTGTAAATTCCTAGGAATAATACATAATATCCTGCTAAATTCTCTACATCTTATATTTTCTACATTAAATTCATTTATGGTAAAATTGCTAAGGCTTCAAGCCAAATTGAAAACGATTAGCAAATTTAAGTTAAAGATGTTCCTGTATGAAATACAATAGTCAAAACTATTGCAGCTGGATATATGTAAACATAGAATTAAGAATAATCCTATTCTTTTTGATATGTCTATTTTAGTTGATATTATTACTAAGCAGAAAGGTTTTTAAAATTTGATCGTGTAGATCAATAGTGCAGTCAACGTCAAGTAAAATAATCTTAACACATAATCTATTGTTTCAAAGTGTATATTGAGATCGCAAAATCTTGTTAAAAATACTAGCAGATATATTTCCTGAGTTTTATAAGATATTCCTAAGCAACTTCTAGTTTTTTTTATTTTGTAATAGAGCAAGATAAATGAAGCAAAATGAATTAGCTCTGCCAAAATTAGAAATTTATTCATTTATTTAATAATAAATAATCTGTTTTTTTCTAAATTTTTGTTTGTAAAACAATTTCTTAATTTTCTTTGATTTTGATAAAAATAGATTGAATAATTGTTTAATCTTGATTTTCATTTATTATTGAAATTTTGAAATTGATATTAAATTAAATTCTTATTTGCAAATCTGACAAAAGTGTATTATATTTATATTCAATTAATTATAATGTGGAATACTAAAACTTGTCATGAAAATTTCATCTTAATTGCACTTCTTGGCCAGCATATCTAGAATGGTATAACCAATTACAAAAATGAAGCCCAATTTTTTTTTGCAGTTCTTCACTTTTTCTACTATTTAGAAATATTCTACATTTAAATTAAAGTTTACTTATCATTATCTTGAAGTTCTATATAAAACTTTTATAATATAGATTCGTTAAAATAATTGATTTTTTCTTCCATAAAGTTATTTAACAAATTTCCAAATTTTAGTTAAAATGTATATTATGTGTTCGGATATTTAGTAAATATGTAATTTCGAAAGCTTAAAAGAAAATAGAATATTTCTTTTAAGAACTTCAAATTGAGTGTGTAAGATAGTTCTTAGATAAAAATGCAGAAGGCTTCATCACATCCAATTTTGATGAGGTCTTTTTCATCCTTGTAGTTATGTTCGTTTCTATTCAAAACTTATACAAGAGTATTCATAAAAGTGTCATTTTCAATTTTGCTAGTAATATTAGAAGATATGAATTTTAATACACTATAAATCTTATTTCTCAAATCATCACTAAATCAAATTAAAAAAATACTTAGAAATTATGTCTGTTTCTGCTTAGAGAATTTATTTATATTCATTTTCAACCAAATCTAGTAAGAAATCATCTATCGACTATTTGGCTTCTATTTAAATTTTTAAAGAGATTTGTGGTTACTCAACAGTTTGAATTGTATTTAACTAGGTAAAATTAAAGCTTACTTCATCTCTCCTAGGTCTTCCTCTGCCACCTACTGGGCTTGGCCTTGACATATCTTTTAAATATTCAACTCCATGCTTTGATTTAATATGAGTATATAATGCTGGATAACTTAAATATTATTTTCCACATCCCTCTTTTGTACATTTGAAATCTCCTTATATATCTCCTCTTTTTGATCTCCTTCTTTTAGTTTAGTCAGCTTTAGACATGTAAAAATTAAAATAATTATTTTCATAAAATTCCACAAAATAAATGCAAGAAGAATTAATGGGATTTAATTTGCAAACTTCCTAAGCTCCTTATACTATTAAAGAAGAATAATAGTTCTAAAAAGAAGAAATAAGTGAAACCTAATATCTTTATAAAATGATTGATAAAGGAATTGAATATTATAGAAATAGACAATATACATTTGCAAAGATTGTCTTATTCAAAAGTTCCAGCTCACTTCTATCTCAAATAAAAAAAAATTGTAAGAAATATTTAAAATCAATGAAGAAATATCTGATATAGAGAAACCAACAGCGATGGCAAAATTACAATTTGGTATAAAACATGCGGAGGAGTGTAATTAATAAATTACATAAATGTAAAAATAAATTGTAAGAGCTTATATTTGATTATCAGGCTCAAAAAGATTAGTATAGTCAACAAATAATAGAGACTTCTATGATTCGAAAAATAGATGTCACTTTTGAGGATATTATCGGTTTAGAAAAGATAAAGAATTAGCTCGAAGAAACAATAATTTTGCCTAATCTAAGACCTGATATTTACAATGGGATAAGAGCTCCTCCTAAAGGTTGACTAATAATTTTAAAATAGGTATTCTTTTTTATGGTCCTCCAGGAAATGGAAAAACTCTATTAGCTAAAGCAGTTGCAAATTAAATTAAATGTTGTTTCTTCAATATAAGTGCATCAACTCTTGTATAAAAGCATTTAGGAGAAGGAGAAAAATTAATGAAAGCATTATTTGAAACTGCCTTTTAATTACAACCTTCTGTGATTTTTATCGATGAAATTGATTCTATTCTATCGAAAAGATCACAAAATGAACATGAGGCTAGTAGAAGATTAAAAACAGAATTCCTAATATCTTTTGATGGAATGCAAACATCAGATTAGGATAAAGTATTTTTGATAGCTGCTACAAACAGACCTTAAGACATAGATGATGCTGTTCTAAGAAGATTTGTATATAAAATTTTTAATTAAGACTGTAAAAATACTAATAGATTAACCAGAATAGAATGCTAGATTATCTATGATTAAATCTCATATGAGTAATATAAGAAATAGTCTAACAGAATAATAATTTTAATTGATTTCAGAGAATTTAAAGGGTATTCGCAATCGTAATTCAAATAGGCTATTCTGCCAGTGATATAAGGGCAGTTGTTAAGGAAGCTTGTATGTAACCATTAAGGGAAGAGAAATCTTTAATATTATCAATCCACAATCAAGATATTAGAGCAGTTACTTTAATTGATTTTCAATAAGCAATAGAAAAGGTTAAACCTACGTTAACTTAACAGTAATACGAAGAATATATAATAAACATAAAATGAGTTCTTGTTTTTAACTAATATTATATTATTTTTATAATAATTATAAGATATATGATGGAAAGAAAAATAAAAGACCAAATAGGGAGCTGAAGGTACCCTTTGATGTTATAAATAATAATAATTATTATTATAATAATAATATAATAAATATTCCATATTGAATTTTTATGGGAAATAATATTTTCATTTGCTATATTGATTAAGATGAGTTGATTGTAGAATAATAAGAGAGAGAGTAAAAATTAAAACACCAATCTTTTCCTCCTGAAGAGATCTCTTTAGATTATGTAGACCCAAATAAAAATTAGTATGACTAATCTTAAGATCGTGGAAACCATAACAAATAGGCATAAAATTAATAGAATAATCTACAGCAAGATAAAAAATAATAAGTTAAAAATTTAGAGTATCCTCCTGAAATCAAGCAAATTATTTAAGAGGCATGCGAATTTAAGTCTGTATAATAATTTTATAATGATCCTATTTCAAATAGGTTAACAACATAGTTTCAATAAGTTATAGCTTCAACATTTAATCAAATGAAGGTAAAAAGAGTTAAAAACATATAAACGGATGATTAGGAAAAAGTAATTATATTAAATGATAATGATCTTCAAATGTTGATTTGCCTAAAATGGTGTGTTGTTGATTACTTTAATTAATAAAGATAATTTATAATTTAAAATACGACAATACAAAAATGTTATTAGATTTTTATTGATGCAGCTAAAATTTGCTAATTTTATAAAAAGTACTTCCTTGAGATTAAATTAAACTTGAGAGAATACTAAAATATTTACTCGATTTATTAAAAATTTATGAATTTTTATGCAAATCGTTATGAAGGTATTATAAATGAAATGTAAGAACTCTACTAAAATTACTTTGATTTTTAAAATGAAAATAAAGAATACCCTTAATTTAAAGTATAAGGTTATATGATTAGATTTTGGTGTTAAATTGTGCTTTCTGAGAATATTTAAAATATATTATAAAAAAGTCTTAAATAATCATTAAATGAGAATAAATCACTTTGCTACTAATATGTATGCTCTGCTATAGATGTTAATATTAATGAATACAGCATTAATTGGATAGGGAGTAGATAAAATTTTTAATTTGATAATAAAATGCTACTGACAGAATAATTTAAATTTGATAGCTAATAATAATAATACGATTATTTCTAATAAGTAGATAATAAATTTGATTAATTAAAACCTTTATACCCTGATTGGTATTATCGATTAAAGATTGAGTATGTGGGAATTAAAAGTAAAATTGAATTTTTAATAAAGTAAATTTATTAAAATTAACTAAAGTTAAGTGAATTTATTTCTAAACAAAATTTTGAAGATTTACCTTAAGAATTATAGTAAGTTAAATATATTATTTTACTTAAATCAGAAGATGATTTGAAAAAGTCGCCGCTTGGTGAATCTTGTCAAGATTTATTATCAAGAATAATAAAAGACAAAGAGTTTTCTGACTCTATTAATTCTCTAACATCGACATCGATATCGACATCGACGAAAGTGCTTTCTGAAGTTTCAAGTAGATTATCTGAATATAAATCTCGTACTTTTAGTTTAAGTGAAATATAAACTGAAAATAAACCCCCAGAATGGTATGCTTAATAAATGGGAAAACTTGTAAATGATCTGATAGTTTTGTAAAATAAATTGAGTCTCAATGAATAAATTTTATAATAAAGAGCTACAAAATATAAATTGAAACAAAATCAATAATATGAATGGCTTAATTTTTTTGCAAAAACTGATTTTACTAAAATACCAATTGTACATTAATAAAAACTGCAATGCCATATAAACAGTATTATAACGCAATTAAATAGTTAAGATCAAAAATTTTAAGATGATTAAAGTAAATTCACTAAATGAACTTTGAAATATGATGATTAAATTTTACTTTAAAAAACTTAAATATATTTTGTAAAATAATAGAGATAATAATTATATATATATATATATTCTAATATTTATTTAATGTATTACTAATTACTAATAAATTTTTATTTTAAATTAATTTTGATAAAAAAATGCTCAGTTGGTTCAAAAAAAAGAAGCCTGAAACAAATTAACCTTAATAAGAGGAAAAAGATGAAAGCGATTTTGTTGAAGTAAATATTGAATCAATTTGAAGGATGATACTTAAGTTGTAACAAATGAAGATAAAGAATTGGAAGAAAAGGGATTTGATCCAATAACTTAGGTATAAGAATAGGACAAAGAAAACGAAGGAATTGCTGATCCTGATAAATTGGATTATGTTGGTTATCTTGATGTTTCAAAAGATGAAATACTGTAATTGGTGCTTAGTTTTAAGAATTTCCCAAATGATGATGAAGTCCGCCATGTTGAGGGATATGAAAAAGGAGGAAGAATTTGTGCTGACAAAAAAGTAGTAAGTAAAGCAAGAAGTGTAGGAAAAGAGATGGTAAAGCAAATAGGTAAGAAAATCTTATCAGGATCTCTAAATCTTACTAAGGTAAGTTTTCCCATAAGAGTTATGATTCCAAAAACAGCTTTAGAAACTGCAGTTCATGGAAGTAATAAATTTAATTTAATTAACTTAGCTTCGATATTCCCTTTATATATAACAAAAGCAACAATGACTCCCGATTTTTTGGAAAGATTCAAATTAGTTATCACAGCAACATTGTCTTCATTTTTTTGGACCAACACATTTTTAAAGCCAGTATGATTGATATAAACTTAGCTTAATCCTATATTAGGGGAAACTTTACAAGCATCCTATAATGATGGTACATAGATTTATTGTGAATAAATTATGCATCATCCACCTGTAAGTTATTTTTTAGTTTATGGACCAAATAAGAAATACAAATATTATGGATATTATTTGGTCGAAGGAAGAGCAGGATTAAACTCAGTGACAGTATATATTTATTCTATATTAGATAATAAATAAAGGTAAGCGATTTATCGAGTTTAATGATGGCTAAAAGGTAGAATTTGATTTTCCTAATGAACTTTATAGCGGCACCTTCTTTGGTTAACTTAGATAAGAATCTATCAATAAAATTACATTCTAAGATAAAGCTAATGGGTTATAATGTATTATTGATATTGGAAAAGTTAAAAAGAAGTAAATAAAATAATAAACAGTTTAGAACTTCAGATTACTTTTAGGCAGATATTACATGCAAAGGATAAAAAGTTTCAACTGTCTTTGGAACATATATTGGATTTATTAATTTTGATAATGTTAGATATTGGGATTATAGATATGTTACACCATTCAAAATTAAGATGGATAAATAACCTCTTGAAAGTGATCATAAGAATAGATCAGATTTATAATCATTGAAACTTGGAGATATCCCTATGGCATAAAAAAATAAGGAGGTCCTTGAAAATATATAAAGAAATGATAGAAAACTAAGAGAATAATTTGAAAAATAAAAGAAATAGAAAAAATGAATTTAAAGTTAGTGTTAAAATATAATAAAATTAAATTGATCTTTTATTATGTTTAAGAAATTAAAAGTGAAAATCTAAAATATTTCTACAAATTTATCGATTATCTAATAAATTATCATAAATTCTACTAAATTTATTACTGTTCAGAAAACTCCTTCAAAAACATCATCTGTAATTGTTTTCACTGATTAAGCTAATCCTGCTACGCTAAACCTTGATTCATTGGCTGCTTTTTTCCTTATCAAGTTAATAAGATGATGAACATGTAATACAGATTCATCACTGATATTTATTGATGAAACTATGAATAACAATAATTCCATCGATCTATCACTCATTTACACTTTAAAAATTTAATCTTAAACACCATGATATTCAAGAGTTTTCAATTCTTAATTTGTATAATTTGCCCCACAAAAAATATAACCTAATCTAATCGCTTATTTTAAGACCACTTAATCCATTTAATTGAGGTAAATTAAAAATAATTCAAGTAACATTTAGTGAATTTCCAATAAGTTTGTTTGTGTTATCTCTGTTATAATTTAGTATTGTTTTCTTTTTTTAGCATTATGAAAAATATGCTCATATTTATTTTTCATTATTTGTAAACTGTCTAGAGATAAATGAGTTTCATTTTATTTATTTATGAAATCCAAATATTCATTATAGACTGTTAATAATAATACAGATACAATTTCTTCCCCATTAAGAATATTCAATGATATAAGACTTGGGATAACGCTTATTATTAAAACATCAGCTTTATATTATTTCCATTTTTAGGATGATTTAACAATTGTAAATAAAACACTATAAAATTATTTATCGTTATCTACAAGCTTCTGAGTAATTAATAAACTAATTCTTTGACTATTTTTCATTAAAGATAGGATCAATTATCCTTAGGTTCTCTCAAAAAGATTAAAATCAAATCCTTACTTAAATTCCTGCTAGAAGTTCTTTTAAGTCTCCATCTTAAGGTTGATAATTCAGTTCTTGCATTCTTTTTATTATGGCAAAGCTTTTATCTTCTTACATTTTAAATATAAATTATTATTATATTATTTATTTTTTTTATACTACTTTAATACTTTTTTAGTTATGGTAGCATTGATTAAGATTTGAATAATTCTCTTGTTCTTTGATTTGATCTATTTTCAATTCAAATATTAGTTTTATAGCAAGTTCAATTATTTTTGTTTTAAAGTTTTCAAAGCTGCCCATAATGAGATAAAAAATTTCTATAAGAATATCTCACTAAAGTGGTTATATTCTTTTCAAAAGGAAAAAAAACATTTTATTTATTTATATAAATAAATTGGGATCAGAGTTCTTATGCATCTTTCATGTATTTTTATTTTGGTTATTTGGAGAATAAATTTTATTTACATCTTATATATTCTTAATTTATATTTATCTTGATTGGATTTATCAAATGAATAAAGAATATCCTGCCTAAAATTTTGATGCTAAAGAGAATTAAATTTCTAAATATGATGGACACAAACCTGATTTAATACAAAAAAATATAAAAATTATCAATGAGAATTCTTATTCTGATTATAACGAGAATACCTTAAAAAAAGTTATAGAGATTTTCAATTAATTTCTTTAACAATTAAATAATGAAATCCCCATTCAAGATTGTGATAATTTACAGTAGAATACTCAAATGAAATAAAATATACTCAGTTTGATAAAAAAAGCTCAACTAAAAATTTTTTCTCTTTAGAAGAAACTTTAGTATCATGATGAAGTTAATTAGAAACTTAATTCAACCTTAGACCTATTTAAATTCGAAGATTTTAATGAGACACTTGATTCCAAAGAATCAAAAACAAATTATATAGGAAATCAATAAGAAGAAAAACAAGATTAGGCTGATAATACATAATTAGATAATGAAAATTGCATTATAAATCATAAATACATATAAAATTATCAAGAATTTTATTAAACCATAGCATAAACTAAATTAGAATAAAATCTGAAAAATGATGATGGCAAATTACTTAAATGCTTTTGTAAAAAAAATATCATTTTTTAAAATTTGTCATCGGTGTCTAATAAAAATTTATTTGACAAAATTCTAATCAAATAATTGGAAAAAATTTTTTAATAGTCAGTAAATTTTAAAGTACTAAAATGTCAGAACTAATTTTGCAATTTTAAGTGCTAAGAGAAAAAAAGTCATAAAGATTAATTTGGTTTGATAAAATCAAAATCTTACTGTCCTCTTTGCGAAGAGAACTCAGTTGAATGATTTTCAATTCAAAAAATTATAATCAATTGGATTGATTTATATATATATTCAAACTGATTAGAAAATTTATCTTATAAAATTTACAAATAAGAATCAATCACTTTTTTAAATTTGATCATTCATTCATATAAAGATTTTTAAAATATATTGTTATAATCTATAATTTAATTTCAGAAAACCCTCAATTCTGTACATTTGTAATATTTTAAAGATATTTATAATAAATTAGATGATATGAAAGAAGTATACATAAGAAAATTTTTCAGAGTACTTTAGTACTAAAGCTTAACAACTCTTAGAGAATAAAGTTAAAAATGGTAATCATCCTTTTAGATATATGTAAATTGCAAGAAAATAATTTAATTAAAATAGGTCAAGAACAACAATTTTCGAAACATAAATTAACTGTAACAATAATTTTAGATGATATGAATCAATCGGTAGAACAAAATACTATTGATTAAAATTTAGTTTTATTAACTTTAAATAAAGATAACTAAGAAGAGTAATAAGAATAAAAAACTCTTAAAGTTTTTTACTTTGATTGATTTTGCAATATCACTTTCTCATCCAAACATAGATCTAATTTATTAGATCAATTAATTCAAAATACAAAGTAGTATGTTTAATTAGTTCAAGACTTTAAATTAGTTTATTATATAATTTTTTAATTTTAGAAATGTTTAAGGACATGGAAATAGTTATTACATTATTAAGAGATAGAAAATTACAGAAATTATAAGTTAACTTTATTTTAAGATATTATCTATCATGTTTTTCATTTAAATGAGATATTTCCCAAAATGTATGATGGTTTTTATATTAATATAAATTTCTACATTTACCTTTTTCTTTATCTTGGTAAAAAAGTTACGTTAAATGAGATATAAGCTGGGTTTTTTTTATCATAAATAATTTGTAATAAGATAATTATATATTATTAATTAAGTTATTAGTTAGTTTAGCTTAAATAATTTTATTCTTTCAATCATGTTACAGATAACTTAAAAGCTAATCAAAAATTATTTAGACTTAATGACTTCATCTCCAAAAATTTAATTATGGGACTCATTATTTAAAGGTGCACTTCTATTTTAATTTATTTTAAGAACGCACTTCATTTTCCCTTAAGATGGTTGGAATGTTTGGAAATATTCAGATTTTAAATTAAATGTTCCTTATGTCCTAATATCATATTTATATCATGAAATTTCGGACCCTATCAAAATAACATTAATAATCGTCAACATTAGTATATTCATCCTAAGCTTTTTTAA
This sequence comes from Paramecium sexaurelia, assembly GCA_000733375.1. Lineage (NCBI taxonomy): Eukaryota > Ciliophora > Oligohymenophorea > Peniculida > Parameciidae > Paramecium > Paramecium sexaurelia. The sequence continues at coordinate 558,051 of JPFM01000007.1, read as the reverse complement.
AGTGTAAATAGTATTTTATTACAATAACTTATTATGGAAGATATTTTATATACCTCAGGTAGCAATGTTGACTTATCCATCAGGAAGAATGGAACTTTCAATAATTGGCGTAATTATTCTTTTTTCTATTTTAACCTTTAATTTATATTTTAATAGATCCACTAAATTTGTTCATAGTAATCCTTTTATTAGAAAATTTACATAACTCAGCATAATTAGTGTTTTACTGGATACATTCTGTTTAATTGACCTTGAATTTCATTTGCTATAATAAATTTTGCTGCTCTTTTAGGGATTGACTTTGTGTTTAGACGTAATTATATTTAAGCCTTACCGAATACAATATAATAAGTTGGCATTTTAATATAACTTTTTATATTTTGCTTTGGTGATAATTAATTCAATTGCACTATTGACTAAATCAGAAGAAAATATGTTTTATTTTACAGTTCTTTTTGGAACTCTTGCTTATGCTCTCGCTTATCAATTGTATGATAGAAAAGCAAATATAGATTCTTTAAATTAATTTTAGATATTAATTCAATGTTAAGAATTTTACCATTAGGAAGATATATTACATTATATAAGAATAACAGATCATAAAAATAATTGTAAAACTCCACATAAGAATTAAAATAAGATTGATATAGTAATCTGCTAATTAGAGAATAAAATAAATATTAACAAAAAGCTAAAATAAGATTATGAAATATTGGAATTAGCATTGATTCATTTACTATGTATACATAAGGCTCCTTTAACTGCTTTATGTAGGTTAACGCAATATTATAATATATATTAAGACCATTCAATGTATTTCTAGATAACCTTTCCCAGTTTGCATTATCAGTTATGGAGTTCTGTAACAAAAGTGCAAGATAACATTAATAAAATAATGAGAGCTGGATCATATTAAGATGAAAGAATACTATAAACAAGTGATATATATGAAGCAATCTAATTAAGAGATAAATCTCTACCATTGATAATAAACACTATAGATTTTAAATTAAATTATTGGAGATAGTTGATTTCTTTGATTAATAATTTTAAAAAGCTTTTTGTTATTACTTAAAAATTAAGTTAAAAGATTGTTGAATGTAAAAAACAACTTGAATAGTTATATAAATGTAAAGATATAGAAGATATTGAATAACCAAGAACAGTTATTGAAGTAATTATATTAATAGTGTATTTTGCAACTATAATGAATGATTATTAATAGGCGATTAAAATGTAAAAAATATTGAATGATATCTTAAAAACTGAGGATCTAGCAGAAGGTAAATTATTAAATGGAAATATTATGGAAAATAAAATATGCTTATTATATTCTAGTATAGTTAAATCTTAAGGATAAATAGTTAAAATTAACACTCAATAAATTGCTCAATTTTGGGGATATGAAAATGAAATGGATTTCAGAGATATCAAGCATATTAATCAATTAATGCCCGAATTTTTAGCATTAGTACATGATTAATATTTAGATAGATTTAAAAAATTAGGGCACAGTATTCTATTTGGAAAAAGTAGAACTGTGTTTTTGAAAGGAAAAAACAATTTTTTTATTCCTGCTGATATTACTATTGACAATTTTTTCATCACATATGATGATTACATTATCACTGCTGCTTTTGCAAAAACTAAGGAAAAATGTTTGTTTTTGCTTTTTGATTCTAAGGGTAAAATATTAGGAGTTAATAGTTTGATGTTTAAATTATTAAATTCAATAGATAAGACTGTTACTCAAGATTAATTAACTTAAGGATATATATTTTAACTTATACCAAAAATATTTGTTTTGATTAACTCTTATAAAAATTAAGATTCAGATGTTAATCAAGAGAATGATATATTTTTAAGAATTGGTAACCCAATAAGAGGATAATTTTCAAAATTAATGCAAAGTTCAAAAGGAAAAAGTAAACATTAATTGTATTATGCAGGTATTTGGACCACTTTTGATACGCATGATTATTGTTAAGTTGGAAAGGAAGCTGAATTTAATTTTGATATCAATCAAATAGAATAAAATAGACCTGATTGCGAACTTTTCGATGAGGGCTATTAAGAAAGAATGCTCTAATACATAGATAATTCAATTTAAACAACTAATTATAAAATAAATTGTTATTTAGAGTATTTAGTTCTTGGATATTATAAAGCTATACCATTATTTACATTAGAAATAAATGATATAGTCATTTAAACACAATTAAAAGAGGATAAAGAATTAAATTCAGAAGACATGCTTCCGAATATTGAATTGTCTGATTTAGATAAATCAAGTCATTTAGTTTTAAGTTCTATTTAAGATGAAAGTTTTTAAAAAGTTAAAATTGAAGAAAACGATAAATTGTAATAATATCCAGAGGTTTCTTTGATTAGAGGAAAATATGATTAATCTTTTTTTGATTAATTACAGGATTCTTCTAGATAGATTTTAGCTCCATTTTCATAAAGAGCCAATTTTAATCTTATCAAACATAAAAGTATTAATGATGATTCTAAGTATTTGGAGGATGAGTTTAAAATTCTTAAATAATAATAAGAAATTAGTTATGATTAAAAAAATAATGGAGAACAATAATAATATTCTAAACATAAAACTGTTTTAGATTAATTATAAGAATAGTAACCATCTGGCGATAAAAATAATTGTTAAAAAGCAATTGAAGCTGTTAACTCAAATGGCTCATTTGCTAAAAGAGCTAAAAATCATAATCATGTTATATTGAAATAGAAATCTCGTTCAAGTGCTATACCAATTTAACTCAGTTTAGTTTAATTTATAGATCTATTAATAGTGTTAAGCATTATCATATTTAACATTTTTATAATCTATACTCTAAATTAAAAAAAATAAAACAGTCACAATTTACTATTTTAATTGCAGGCACCATATTTATATAATAGTTATTATTGTGAATTAACCTCTCATGACATAATCTATAAATTAGCCTAAATTTAAGATCTTGAATTTAGTGAAGATTTGCTTAATACTATAAAAATGAGATTTGATAAAGTTTAATATTTATAAAATATGTCCAAATTCTACAATGTATTTTCACAAATTGAAGAAGAAGAAAATGATTTGAATCAAAATATTTCCTTATATTATATTGACTCACCAGATAATAAAAACATAACTTTCACATACTTCTACAATCAAATAAAAATATTTTTCAATATAATAATAAAATTTTATTAAAACTACAATGCTAGTAACTGTGATAATTATTTCTTTTAATAATCGTTATTTTAAACATTAAATTTAAATGAAAGTTCATAATTATTTAGACTATTACTTCGATAATTAATCGATAAATTTTATGACAATATAGATAAAAATGATGTATTCATTATTAACTTATTTATCATTCAAACGATCTTGTAATTTTCATTAATATTAATGTAATTTTTTGTTTTATATGACCTACTTAAGATATATAGAAAAATAATAAATTTAAATTGTAGATTATATGAAAAGGATGTATATGTTGCTATATAGAGATTGCAAACTGTTTAAGAAATACTTAGGGATAAATATTCATTGACTTGGAAAAAAACTGATTATATTCATCTTATTTACTAACCTTTAAATGGTTAATAAAAAGAAAATATACAAAGTGGTTAATAAAATAAAACCATTTTGTTGTCCTCTCGGCTACAATAGCAAACCTTTAATATATATACAACATCGGCATTTTTGCTGTTTCTTTTATTAATCATTTTATTGGTTAATATTGGAGGGTTTTTATTAAATTCTTAGAAATAAAAATTATTAAAGCCATCATTTTTATTAACGGCAGAATTTCATCATTTTACATTATAAATTGATTCTGTAGTGAGTAATGCTATGAGGATAAAAAGTTAAAATATTATTCTAAGTAATAATACTTTGACAAATAAGGTGAATACAAATATTTTAACTTAAGCAATAAATTATTTTCAAGTAGAAAAATTTCAGAATCTTAGTTTCTTTAAAGATTTATTTATATCTTTTTAATAAAACTAAATTTAGATAATTCAAATACTAATTAAGGATCCTAGTGTTAATCCTTCTTAGGCTGGTATTTTGAATGATCTATTTTTTGAAGATTTATGTCCATAAATATGTCCAAATTCTAGCAATGTAAAAGATAATTGTACATACCTCTATAATAAAGGAATTATAGGAATATATACAAAAATGTCAAGCTTCATTACTACATCATATAATTATGAATTGGAAAATTAAAGAATTGATCCTGATATGTAAGCTACATTGGAAGTGTTAAATTCTGTTGATTTCAATCAAATTTTTGGAAGGTATTTTACAAATACAAAATTAGCATTTGAATAATTTGGCAATGAAATATTAGATCTCACTAAAAACTAAATAGATGATAATTATGAAGTGATACTCATCTATTATTTAATAACTGGATTTTGTACTTTAATTATTGTAGGATTAGCCTTAATGTATTTGGCAAAAATGTAGTAGTAATAAATCAATCTTCTAAGATTATCCTTAACATTAATACCTATTGAATTGATTGATTAATAAGCAATTAATATTCTTCGTTAATTATGAAATTTAATTATTAATTTATTTAAAATTTTTAAATAAAATATCTCTAAACACTAAGAGAAATGAAAATTAAGCAAATCAAAACTCATTGTGTTGATAATAAACTTATAACTAATGATGAAATATTATTACATTACTTATAATTTAAGTGATGAATGATCCGTTCGCTGATATAAATATATATATATATATATTAAAATTATTAAATGCCCAAAGACGCGAGAGGAAAAAATAGAAAATGGGGAAATCATAAAGATAGACAATTCGAATAAGTCAATGAGGGAGAATTGATCGATTAATTGAAAAAGTAAGCATAAGAGGAATAAGATGATGATGATGAATTTGAATAAGAGGATCAACCTTAAAAAGTTGAATAAAAAGAAGAAGGTTAAGAGGAATAATAATAAGAAAAAAAGAAAAAAAAGAAAAAGTAAAACTTATTTTAATGTAAAAAGGAGAGTGACAGCTGAAGGTGTACCAAAGCCAAAAAAATAAAAGAGAAATCTTGATATGCCAGAATCAGAAGAAGAAGATGAGTCATAATATTATTGAATGTAATATATATATGTGATTATTATTATCCATAATTATTCTTTAGAAAAGGATTATTTATGTTCATTAAGCATATTTTAATGAATAATGATGAAATTATTCTAGAATTTATTATATTATTATTATATTTAAAACTGTCTATATATATTCATACATAAAGTTTTATTTAACATAATTAGAATTATATATAAATTTGAATTAGATTAATTCATTCGAAAAACACTTCATATGCTCTCATGACTCTTTAGTACATAGTTCTGTACATAACTTAATCTTCTGCATAGTTCTTTTTTCTTAATTCAAAAAATTCTGTATAATTTACTAGAGTAGAATCAGTATTTGAAAACACAGAGTCGAGTGTTAACAAGATGAATAGATCATCTATTAAAACTAAAGTTGGAAGAACCTTATGTAATGAGTCTAAATTGTTTCTAATTTTAACTATTTCTGGGAATAGCAATCTAGCTAATCCTAAACTTAAATCATAAAGAACTTTAAAAAAGGTTTGATTGCACTCAAAATTCGAACTCATAAATTCTTTGTTAACGTTCAATCTTTAGAATGCTTTTTCATTCATTTATTAAAATTACTATAATTAAGCTTATGATGCATTGTAAACGTATTATTATGTAATATTTAGTTCTTTTTCAAGTGCTTTTTTTATCTACTCTCTATCTTTGCCTTCAGTTAAGAAGTTCTCCCAATCAGTATCATTTACACCAATAGGATTAGTAATGTCCCAACAACAATAAAATTTAAAATTTTTATTAACTTCCATCCATTCCACTAATCCTCGATTAATAATGAGTTCAAATTTATTTAATCCAAATCTTAATGATTTTAAATGATCAGAAATATCTACTTTACTTTTTTCGAATATTAATTTATTAGATAAAGTTAATTCATATTCTTTAACTCTTTAAGATAATAATCTTAAAAACATACATTTTCCTTTCTCAAAAGTAAGTCTGCTTATTAATTTAGAGAAAATTTCTTCGTTTTTTCTTTATTTTTCAGCTTGATCAATAACAACATTAGCATTCTCATAGATTCTTTCAATTTCTTATTCAGAATGATCATTCATTTCAAAATCAAAATCATCAATTTTAACATCACTGATGTCAACAGAATCTTCTTATGTTTCTGGATATTCAAAAATATTTAACACCATTTCTTTTAATAATTTATGTTGAAATAAAGGACATGCAAATAAATCGTTCCAATCTATTCTGTCTTCTTCCTTATATCTCATCATTTATACAATAATTTGTTATAATGGTTAGGAAATTTACATTCCAGTTTTTGGAAATTCAATAAAATCTCTTTTCATCAATTCCATAAGTTTTATCTCACTTGCATAAAATTCTTTATAGGGATATTTCTTGAAGCACATAAAATAAAGAGTAGCTCCTAAACTCCAAATATCACATTTGTCAGTATAATCACCTAAATGTATTTCAAACAAAATACCCAAAATAACTTAAGGAGCAATAGTGGCTCTAGTTCCTAAATAAGAATGCAATTGAGTTTTTGAATTATGTTATTTGGCAAATCCAAAATCAGCAATTTTTAAAACCCCTTTTCGAATTAGTATATTTTCAGGTTTTACATCTCTGTGTATGATTTGTTTACTTCTTAGATATTTAAATCCATTTAAGATTTCTCCAAATTTGTATCTGATTTCTGGTTCAAATATAACTTTGTTTTCTTTAATAAATTCAGATAGAGACTAAGATCATTAAGAATACATTTACACGTTACCTTTTCATTGCACAGTTCCATAACCATATAAATTACGTTTTATAATTTCTTAACATCATATAGTTTAACTATATTTGGGTGTTTTAATAATTTTAAAGCGCAAATCTCTTTTCTTACAGCATCCAATGTCATTTTTTCTCTATCACTCATCAATGCCATATTTTCAGGTAACTCCATCTTTTTGATTGCACATTCTTTATCATTCTCTTTATTTTGTCTAATCGGATTAATATATATAGTATATACTCTTAGAAATTGAATCCTCTATATACTTTTCCGAAAGCACCTTCACCAATTACATCATCAGGATTATAAAAATACTTATCCAATAATATATAGTTTTTTCCTTACAATTCCATGGTTTGCAATTTTTAGGATTTGCTTTTAGATTTCTCATTACCTGATTATTAAATTGACATTTATATTTTTAACAATCAAATGTACGATCACCCCTAAAATGGTTTAATGGAAGCTCACTCTTTCAATATAGATTGTTTATCTTAAGATATTCATCAAATAAAATAGACTCTTTAAGGTTGGACATCTATTTTCAGTCAACTAATGGAAATAACTATTGAAACTCATAAGCAGAATCAATACAATGTAAATTTATTGTCTCTATATGTTAAGGCATCTCTATTATAATAGTTACTATCAACTCAATAACGTAGGCATAAACATTCCTAACCAAAAGATCAAATCAAATTGTCTCCAATTAGACCGCATAAGACAGAACCAGATGAAATTATAAAGCCAGAAAACTTCTCTAAAATATTTAATAACCCTAAGAAAGTAATAAAATAATAATGAACTCTTTAGATCTCCATTATGTAACTTTAAGGGACTCCTTTTGATTCAGCATTTGAAAGCATTAATAAAGAACTTGAAGATCCTTACAGGGAAGATTAATATCTCTCCGTCCCTAAATCTATGCAAATGTCAGCAGATTTAAACAAATAGAAGAAGAATTAACAGATTGAATTGTAACAACCATAAAGTGCAAAAAATACGTATGAAAATAAACAATTTGCTTTTAATGCCAAAGTTATGAGATCTTAAGAGATAAAAGCTAATAAAGAGAATCATTAACATCAATTTTCTATGAATAGACCAGATTCTAAACGTACTTTAGACCAACCTTAATTATCAACGGTTGTTGAAGAAAATTAATCACCATGTATGAGTCCTTATGAAAATAATTTCAGATGTAATTTTTCATCGATAATACTAGATTCAATTGCTTAATCTCATAGATAGTATGATTAATGCAGCACTGGAAAGGCATCTTAAAATAGTCAAAGACCTTTAAATTATTTTTAATAATAACCAAATTAATAAGAAAATAATAGATCCTCTTCAAGGTCTTGTTATGGAAATTAATAAGCATAAATTCATTCAAATACTAATAATGTCATTAATCAATAATAGAATCCATAGCAATCTTCTTAGTAAAACCCATTTTTAAATAATCTTAATAATGCTAGCACTAAAAATATTAAATAAGTTCCAACTTCTACTAATAGTATACCATTTAAATAGTAATTTGAAATTATGAACCAAGTAAATTTGATAAAATATTTAGATTTCAAATTAAAGAGCTAAAAGTTACAGCGAGTAAAATTGCAAAAAATAGTTGAGTAAACGTTGTTTAGATATTGATATCTTTGATAAGTAATACGAAACTAGTTAAGAGTTAATTTGGAAAGCTTAAAAGACAAAAAAATGATTACTAATATATAAAAATATATTTATTAAATACATTACTCTTTGAATAATTTTTAAAACTGATACGTTATTAACCTTTAAGAGTGTATATTTATACTTATCTAATAATTGATAGAATTGTAATTAGGTTTATCATATTGTGGAAATTAAAAGAATACCTATGATTATGAATATAAAATTATTTATAAAAATAAATTGAATTATAACAAGTTAGAACAATAATAATAATAAATTAAATGCCTGTGCCTAATAGTTCATATCCAATACCTTTAAGAACAGTATTAAAAATAGCTCCAGTATGTATGGTACTTACAACACTTGGAACTTTATTGCCAGTCTGTTTATATGACATTCTTTATCACTCTCATGAAAGAATAGACAAATTTTTCTGGAGATCAAGCAGATTTGAGCGTTTTATTAGATGTAGAGACATGAAATTACGTACATTTTGGTATGAAGCAATGGAATGGTAACCTACAGGAAGAGAAAGCTTTATTTCTACTAGACCATAAGTAGCTGATCCATGAAAGAAATGATTAATCAATATCATATAATAATAATGTTCATTATGTGTGTAATTTCTCATTTGCCCTATATTTGAATCCATTAAAGTCCCATTTGGTATCTACTCTCTCTGGATCTTCAATATGTGTACCTTAAGCATCAACATATGCTAATTAAATTACATCGTGAGCTCTACAATCTCTACAGAATAAAACCTATTTATAAAATTGATCCATACTTTAAAGCATTCTCTTATTACTTATTTAGCTTAATCTAGAGTACAATTTTCATTCCAATAATTACTAATTATTGCTTTGCAGAAATAACTTGCAAATCCAGTAGTAATGAAGTTAGATTCCAAATATGTACCATAAATATCAACGAGTGATAAATATCTCTCACCATTATGAAAACCCTAAATATTCAGAATTGAATACAGCAATGACATTCTATAGATATAAAGGGTTAATTTTGCATCTTTTTTTATAGGAAAGTCTTGCCAAAAAATTTCCATAATCTTTTGGAGAAGGATGAACTCCATCATCATATTATAAAGCCGATCTATCAATTTTTGCTAATTCTTTCACAACTTGTTAAAAATCAGAAAATTCACCACTAGATGCATAAATTGTGTTTTTGGATAACTAAGCAATCTTTTAGACATTTCTAAATAAATTTATTTTATCATATACTTAAATGTTGCCATACTTCCATAACTACAAAGTGTATCTGAACCAACAATTACTCCTCCATTGTAAACCAAAGCAATTACACTACCTCCTGTAACAACTGGAGATGTTGTATGTTATTATTGGCTGCAGATTTCAGAATTGAAAATCATGATGTATATATTTAAATAATTAATACTGATGTTGCATTAATAAATACATGAAAATTAGATTTTTAAATCACTTCGCATTTTAATCATATAGAGTGAATTAAAGAAAAAATGAAGAATCTCTTACAATTTATATTATATGCTCTTAACTAATTAATTTAGCATTTAAATTTTTGAAAAATATCTATAAGAATCAAATAAATGTATTAAAATGTTATATGTAAAAAATGCAAATTAATGACAATGGTTGTCATCCTTATTGAGATATTTAATTCCTAATAATTGTAAAAATAAACTTTAAGAGATTAATAATTAATTTTTTATAATGTCTATCTTTGAAATGTTTTTTTAGATTAGTCATTTGTAATTTAAACGATAATATTTAATAATAAATAAATGAGTGCTAATGACATGATTTTCATAATTAAGTATTTTCCTTTTGATATTATTCCTTTAATGAAAATGATATTTTTTTTACGGAATCCAAACTTTAGATACAATTATCATTTGATTTCATATTCAAATAGTTTTAGTCAGACATCTTAAATTATTTTTATATTTGATTAGGTCAATGTTAGGGATTACAGTATTTGATTTAACAGTTTCTTAATTTTTTATTAATTTTTTTATTTTAAAATGGACTAGACTCATAAATCAATCATTACCGAAATTTTGCCAAATACTAAGAGGACTCTTGAAAGAAGATAAAAATAATTGGAGGAAGAAGAAAAGAAAAAAAGAGAGGTAACATTTAAATTGATATATTTAATTTAGTAAGAGTCTTAATAAAAGGAATAGGCTGAAAAGTAAAAGAAATTCTAATAATATTTGATTGAACAAGAGAGATTAAAGAAATAAGAGGAGGATAGGAAAAAAGAAGAAGAAAAAAGAAGTTAAGAAGAAATATAATAAATGAATACATTAAAAGGTGAATATGGTAATATGATGATCGATCTGGCTACTGGGGATTCCAAATTAGATTATACAATTTCAGGATTAGATTTAAGACCAACTTAAATAAGAGTTTTAGTAAAGGTTACGGAGAATAATAATACATTAAAAGGATTATCAATGAGTAGAAAGCGTATAGCTGATGAAGAAGGACAAGAAATAGCAGCAAGTTTAGAGAAAAATATGGTCTTAGAAAGGTTGACTTTAAAATCTAAATTAGGTTAGAACTAGAAGGTAATAATCTTGGGCCAAAGACATTGACTGCCATTTCAAAATTATTAGAGTTTAATAAATCTATTCGTGTTATTGATTTAGAAAACAATAATTTAACTTGTTATGATAAAGAGAAAAATAGTTATGAAGATTTAAGTGGAATTTAAGCCTTATGTGATGCACTTGAAAAAAATGATACTCTTTTATAATTAAATCTATGTAATTGTAAACTAAATGAAAAATGTGGTGAAGCTTTAGCTGCTGCTTTAAGAGATAATACAAGTTTAATTTGTTTAGATATTACTGAGAATCCAAGAATGAGTCTTAATGATGTTAGAAAGTGCTAAGAATATTTGATTAGAAATAAAAAGATATATGATGATGAACGATACAGAGAATTTTAAGAGAGATAAAGAATCAGAAATGAAGATTAAACCTCAACTATTTAAATGCAAGATAAAGAGAAAGCAATAACAGCTTAAGAAGGTATTGAGTAAAGGTATATGAAATTTGTTAATTATTTCAAGAATGAATGCTAGAAGGTTAGAATTAGAGTAGTAATGGAAGGAGGAATTAGAAAAAGAAGCGAAATTAAAAGAAAAAACTGTGCACAATTTAATGAAATAAGCTAAACTACTAGGTAAAAAGAAAGGAAAAGGAGGAGGTGCAAAAAAAAAGTGATAATTTATAAATAAATTTATTATTTAATCATTTATTCACATTATTGAATTCAAATAGGACTTGAATGATTTTTAAGTTTCAATAAGAGAGTTCAAGTTTTATTTGATTTTGCTTGATTTATTTTAGAGTCTTTTTCTAGCTTAAAATTACGGATTTTCTTGTAGAATTTCTTCATAATCTTTATTTAATTTATTGAATTCAACCTAATACAACTTTTGATGTGTTTTCAATAAACTCATCGCGTTTTATAATAAATTTAAGACTGGATCATTTGAAATCTTTTAAGGAGAACTCTTTTTTTATACCATTTTTTGTAAAATATTCTTCATTGTTTTTGAATGTATTTATTTCGAATCACTCATACTCTTCTAATTTAAACATGAGTTTGGCATTATTTGTATATTATCTTAAATGTAAGTATCTTATAAATCAAGTGAATTATGATGAAAATGAAATGTTCTACTTGCAGGAATAGGAATCGAAGACCGAGTTTAAGACTTACGATGCATTTTAACATAATCAATTAGATGTTTTATTTGATTGTTTCTGTGTTATCTTGCATCAATTTATGAATCTTTTAGAGTTTATGAATATTTTTCAAGGAAAGTTAATTTGGAGCTAACAAATTCTAAACTAATAGAGGATAGTGAATCTAACATTCCCATTATCTATTCAAAGTACATTTTGTATTCGTCGTCTAATTATGTTACAGAGGCCATTTTATAATCGTTAAGTAAATTTAATTATTTATTATTTGAGTTTCTCTTAATATTATGTTTATATTTAACTTTATAAATTTAAAACAAGACTTGCAAAGTTTGAAATCCTAAACATTATAATATAAACACATAATACGTATTATTACAATTTATATCTGCATTTTTTCAATTTTTAATAAAGATAATTTTTTTTCTATGACTAATGTTTAGTTTGAGGATTTTGGCCGAACAAGACCCTTAATATGTAGAGGATGCGCGGGAAGAACACTTGGGTATGGTAAAAGCTGTTGTCAAGAAAATGAATTCTTAAATGTCCTTAAATAAAATTATAATGATGGAACACATACAAAATAATTGGGCGAAATGTTATCATTAGCATAAGGATGTGAAAATTTTTGTCAAGATCATGAATATATTTATGAATTTATCTTAACTCCTAAAACAATAAGGGAGGAATTTTCATTAGAACATTAAATTCTGGCTTGCAAATAGTGTCTAGTTGAATTAAATAAAATATAAGAATAGAATTAAAGAGAATAATAAAATGAAATATAAGTATAAAATTAAATATAATAGGGATTAATACAGTAATAGGCATAATAAGAAGTCAGAAGTACATTAAATGATTATAAAATTGAATTATTAAATGATCAATACTTTGATGGGATTAAGGATGGTTAAAAATAATCACTTATTGAAACTGTCGATAAAATTTTTAAACAAATGAAACAAGCATTTAACGATCCGAATTTACTTAAAAATAAAAAATAAGAGGTAGAAAACAGAAAAAATGAAGCTTTAAATTAATTCAAAAATTAATTCAAAAATTAATTCAAAAATTAAGATTAAAATTAGCAAGGGTAGTTCCATAATATATAAGAGGGCAATTAGATTTCAGAGGAGGATAGGAGAAATAAAATAGAATAATTGGAAAAATGTAAAATTGATTCTTAAATTAAGTGAAAAAAGCAGAAGAATAAAGAATCATAGCCATTGCTTCATAAGAAGGATATCATGAATATTTACACGATGAATATTTAGAAGGAGAAGAGATACGTTCAAAAATAATGGGAGGAGCTGAACAAATTCCATAAATAGGGCTTTCGATGAAGGCTTTTTATTAATATTTTGATCATATTTAATTTTTATGAGGAGAAAAATTAAATCATATGAATTAATTATATTACTTTTTAAATAATCTAAAAACATAAATGATTAAATTATAATTATTCATTTAGTGATAGCTAATTTTTAAGCTAAAAAATTTATCAATGATCTATTAGAGACATAGAAACTTTAACAAAGAATATAAAAGTAGAAAATTCGAATTGTTATCTTCAAAATTCCTTATATAATTTAAAAACTTTAGATTAAAGTAATAATAAAATATTTTCCAGATATCGAAATCGAAATCTTTGAATGTTATAGAATTTGAAATAAATCTAGCAAATAAAAATTATCATATAAAAGAGTAGGGTTTTTTTTTTATGGACTTTTCATACCTTGAATAGAATTTAATATGGAAAGTATTGCCCACTAAAATTGATTATCATAATTATTTGCGTTTTATCTTCTAAGAATTGAATTTTGGAATTACTAGATAATATAATAATAATTGAAGTTGAAGGGAATAAATTTTGAAAAATATGTCTTAGTTTTGTGTCTTACTTGATTATCCGAGATTTTACTTTTATCAACAATTAAGATTCTGCTTGATACAATTTGCTTGCTGTATTATTTACTATTAAGAATCTGAAAAAATTACACTTAAAATCAACAAGTTCTGCTAAATTAAAATAAAACCATCAAAATTTATATTCAAATCACTAAAATATTTGAAATAATCAATTTATTCTTTTATAAACTATCCCAATCATATAGATATCTAAAACTTTCTTCATTTCATATTTGATTTATATTCCTATAAAAATATAAATTTATTGTAAAATGATTGCTGAATTTTTGCCCGATATTGTTAAGAAATACTTTCCTTTCATTCTTGGCTTTTTAGTACTATTCATTTACTTTACATTTGTTAACTTTGTTTTTATTTAAATATCGAAATGTATAAAAAAACATTAATCATTAGAAACTTTCATGGAATGGGTGTTTGTAAGTATAGGCACATTTAGTATAATTATGTTATTCTGGGCACTCTATAGAACATCAAGAATTGATCCAGGATTTATTCCTAGACATACAATGGAGGATTATGATGAGACAAAACAAAGAGATTATTGCTTATAATGTAGAATAAAGAGACCAGAAAGATCCCATCATTGCTCCAAATGTAAAAGGTGTGTTTTAAATATGGATCATCATTGTGTTTGGACAGCTAATTGTATAGGCTTATATAATAGAAAGTTTTTCTTACTCATTCTATTTTGGGGTTCAATTGGTATGTTCTAAGCTACCTTACTTGGATTAACCAATATTGTTACTATTTGGAATAGAATATGGGAGTATGACTCTTTAGACTTTAACAAAGTCAAGGCAGGATTCATATTTTTACTCATATCCTCTCAGTTCTTAAATGCATTTGGTTTGTATTATTTTTTTTGGAGTAATTTTAAGCTAATAGCATAAAATATTTGCACTCTTGATTAATTAATTCTAGATATTGAAGCTAAAACTAGTAGAAAATATGTAATTTTCTTATCATATTATAAAAGCATACTGACTTAACTATATACAACTTAGGATTTTGGTACAACTTTAATTTTTATTTTGGGAAAAATCCATTTCTTTGGTTGATTCCTGTGGGAAAACCTTTAGGAGATGGATATCTTTGGGATAAAAAAGCCAGCTTAAGAGAAATGTCAGAAACAACTTTGTAAATAATGGAATGATAGTTAATTAGTATGTTTATTCTGAATTTTAAAAGTTTTATTTTTTATTTTAAGGTTGAATTTTTAAATTATTATAATTATTTAAACTATTTAGAAAGGAAGAAAGAAAGAAATTAGTAAAAACATATATAAAATAAAATGATATTTATTTTGAATCAAAGAAATGTAAAATAATTTGGTATTAAATTTAAAAGTAATAGTGTTTATTGAATTTGTCAAAGTAATGATCTTTATAAAAATTTTATAGAAAATTTTAATTAATATCATCTTACAAAAACACTTTTTTATTAAGGATGGTTTATTTTACTATCTTCATTTACATTATTAAAGTTTTACTATTATTATTTAGACATTTGATAATTGATAACTTTAGAATTATTATTTTGTAGTGGATGTGGAATTTGTTGTAGTTCAGTCCTTTAATGAAATTACCTATTACTTTATTCACTATTATCAAGGTTTACAGGAGATGTTGCATAATGCTAAGCTTTAGAATCCAAAATGGCTTATTGTTCATCAAAAATATTTTAATCTCTTTCTGATTTTAATCTCTCTTCTAGGATTTATTCATAAAATGTATCACCCCAATCTCTTTATCCCAATTCTCTTTTTCCTTATTGCAACATTTCAATTTTTTACAAAACATTCCCTTCCCTTGCCAAATCTTTAAATTCTTTTCTCCATTAAATAATTTTATCAGTTTCAGTTGAATAAAATTCATGTATAACCGCATTAATAACCAAATCAAATATAAAGACAATAGAATTAAGCAAAGCAATAATCAAATAAAAATTTGGAGATTGAATTAAATAAATCGGAGTAAACTCTGAATAAGTACCCTTATAAAAGTTGGAGATAAAAAAGTATGCCACATAAATTCCTATAGATAACAAGAGAAGTGTAATTACGTTAATAAATGTCCAAAATTTTGTATATATAGCAATTTTAAAGTCTACTATCTATTAAATAAAAAAAATATAATACAAATATAATAGCAGTATATGCAGTAATCGAAAGAGTAGCAAAACCAGCATTTTATCCATTAATACTTACTAATTCTGTATCAAAACATGCATATGTTATAAAAAAAACTAACAAACCATGTACAAAACCTTGACCCCACCAAAATATAAAATTTGATAAAGTAAATATTGTTTGTTTCTATCCCACTGAATATAAAAGTGGGAATTTCCCTTTGAGATATTGAGTTGATTTTTTATAAATGTCTGAGAACTCTTCATTTCTTATATTAATTTTATAATAAACACTTCTATCTAAAGTTGCTCTGGCAATTAATGGTAGCGAAGTGAAAAATAAATTATAAAATGTGATATACCAATCATCAAAATAAGTTTATGCGCTGTAAGCACTGTAAAAAGAATATAAAAATTAAGGTACAGTGAAAATCATGTTTTTATAGAAAAAGTATAGAATCATTTCTGAAATTCTTATATATGACCAATTTCCATGAATTAATAAAAGTTTCCATAGAAACCTAAATTCTCCTAAAGCATAATCACTACTTTGTACAGCTCTCATTCCTTCATTACCATATAAACCAATTCCAATATGTGCCTCTTGTATCATATTAACATCATTTGCACCATCCCCAATTGCTAAAGTAACTTTGTTTTATTCTTTTACTATATGGACAACTTCTGCCTTTTATTTTGGAGTTACTCTACAACATACAACACTATCACAACCCATAGCCATTTTTGTAAATTCTCTCTTTAATTAAGAATTATCAGTTAAAACAATCAAGGATTCTCCTTCAACTAAAATCGATTTTTTTTTCTTTTCTTTAATACATGCTTAATAAGTTAATTTATTTTCTGATAATTAAACTCTTAATTTATTTAGATCTTTTTCTGAATATTTCATTACTACAAAATCACTTTATATTAATCGACAACTCTTAGCTATGTTTTCAGCAGTCTCTAATTTATCACCTGTAAGCATCCATACTTTTATATTTGCTTTCAATAAATCTGCAATTGTTTCAGGTACTTCATCTTATAATTTATCTTCCACTGCTGTTGCCCCTAAAAGATATAAATCTTTTTCTAAATTATTTGCTAATTCTTCTCTTTCTTATTCTCTTTTATCAGATGAAGCTAATGCTTCCTTTTGTCTTTCAAATGCAAGATATTCCTATTCTGATAATATTTTCATTGCCATCAATAGAGTTCTTAATCCTATAGTACTAAAATCTGACAATTTATTCTAAATAAACCCTAAAAATGGCTAATCTGGCTTTAATCGAGCTTTAATTATACTATCAGCTCCTTTAGTATATAATTTATAAAACCCATTATCCCTGATAATAACACTCATTCTTTTTCTGTTAGAATCAAATTCGAATTGCTATAAAAGTTCTACTTTTTTTTATTTACCTAAGATTGTAAACTATAAAATCATAATAAATAATTACTTCTTATTCATTCGCAGATTATCCTTCAAATCTATAACCTAAATTCATAGCGGCATCAACTAAGGTGATTTCGTCTGGAGAAGGTCCTTAATAAACAGTTTAAGAGTTTTTATCTTTTTATGCAATGCATTCATGAGCACTGGAAAGTAACATTAAATATTCGTGAATTAATTGTTTTTATGTTCTAATTTCTAAAGTAGCATTTTTATCATTTGATTAAATAATAATTTTTCTCTATTATTCAGATTATCTTTAACAATCTGGGTTATCTTCAATAATACCAGTTAAAAGATGATCTTGAAAATTGAAAACTGAATGTTTGAATTATTAAGGATCATGTTAAACATTATTATTTGAGTTTGCAGAAGTCAAATTATTACCTTTTTCATTTTTGCCGTACAAAATATCTCCTATTATACAATATTTGAATTCCATTTAATTACAAGTTAATGTTCCAGTTTTATCAGAAAATACATATTCAACTTATCCTAATTCTTCGTTTATTGTGGAAGTTTAAGCTTTGGCATACTTATCTCTTTTACTAGAATACATATCTTAGTCTTTATTAATAAAGTAACATTGAAAAACTTTTACAAACTCCATAGATACAACTAATGAAATAGGTATCATAGTATTATACAATAAAAAGAATGAGAAAAAGGCTATTGCAGATAATAATGTAAAATTTTCATCTGTAATTTCGAGATAATTATGTTTACTGGATGATTTATTTAGCCACCAAGAAGATAAAATAGCTGATAATGCGCAAGCAATTATTTATACACCTAATATTCCCAATATCAATTTATTCATTGTGCTTTCAATACTGCTCTGCTTGATTCTAGAGGGTTCAGCATTTCTCATAATTTTAGTATCTTCTCCTGTATAGACTATTACACCTATTATATATTGTGTATTTCTTAAAAATGCTCCTCTCAATAGTAATTATTTTCCATTCAAAACTCTTGATAATTATATATTTTATACTTTTTCGATCCATTTGGAAAATGTATAGAACCTTCAAAATCTCCAAGTACAGGTGTTGGAGGATTTCCTTGTGCCATAAGTTATTAATTGTTATTCATATTGATTGAAGTATTTTATTTTTGAAATAAGGTTTAAGTTTCTTTGATTGCAGATTTAGGTTTAAGGTTCTTTTCTCCATCTAAAGATGATGTTTCTATGTAACAAGCTCCACTCTCAAATTAACTTGCTAGGACTATTATATCTGCTGGAAACATTTCATTTTCAGATATATATAATAAATCACCTACTTTAACATCTGCCCAGGTTGTTTTAACTTATTAATTATTCACCATTTTAGTACAATCCATAGCATTTACTTCATTATCAGATTTATGTCTACCAATATCTTCCATTGCTTTTTAATTAACTTGATAATTTACCTTCTCTGATCATTGAGAGTCCTAAAACAAATACTAATGGAGCTATTGCTGATATTGGATTTAATGGTGATATTATTGGAAAACTTTGAATTATGGCAATAAACAAAAAATAAATATTAGCATATCTCCGAAATTATCCCAACAGAGACAAAGGTAAGAATGTTACTATATTATACTTTGAAGTCTTTATGAAATTTGTAGGGAATTCTTGATTCTGTGGATTTCCAGATACATTTATTGCAAATATTCTTTCTTGATTGTACTTCTATCTGCCTGATTTAAACATTTAACTTAATATTTTAAAAACTATGTATATATATTAACTATTAATTAAAATCATTCACTCTAAATTCTTCTCCTATTTTTTGGCTTCACCTCATCTATCTATTTTTACAATTCATCATTTTATTCTTGTAGTAAAGTTAACTCCTAATCTAAATTTACTTTTGCAAAATTTATTAATTATTAAATATCAGGTCTCTAATCAGGTTATACTAATATCATTTTTTTTATTTATTGTTTTAATGATACTGAATAATATGATAAATTATCAAACTTTTATATAACTGATTAACTAATTTAACTTAACTCTTTCTCAAGCATTAATTCCATCAACAAAATGCCTAATTAATAAATATCTGATAATTTGCTCTTTATTTTCTCGGGAGCTTAATGAAGAGTATTATTCGAATATCCATAATCACTTAACTTATACTTCATTTGTTTGCTAAGCAATACATTCCCTCCATGTATATGTAAATGAGGCTAAGGGAAGTTTTACAAAGCTTCGCATACATCAACTATTATTTATCTCACTTCTGATTCATAAACTCTTTACATTAATCTTTATTTTAAAGAATACTCGCAATGCTCCATTATAATATACAAAAATCCTTAATGTTAATAGCAGCAATTAAATTGTACTTATCCATTTAATGTTAAACTTTAAATATTATCCTCCACTGGGACTTTCTTAGCTGCATAATATAAACCATCCACTTTTGACAACACTTTATAAACTACTCCTTTTGAACCTCTACCTATCTGATGCATTACTTCAAAATCTCCTGTGAATTTAGATAAGTCTGGTCTTATTTGTCTTGATTTCAAAAATTTATTATTATCCCCAATTATTTACTATTAACATCCAGAAAAATCATGAAAAACTTCAGAATTGAACCTTTATAATGCAAGATTTCTACCAGCTTGAAAACATGATTGCTGGTCATCATAACATAATAAACTTTAAGACTTACTAAATATCGCATCAAAATTTCATACACTAATTATAAATCTTAAGGTATTTCATATTACAATAATGGGCTACGATCATTATCCATAAGCACTTTCTAAATATAATTTTCTTCAAATGGATGAACTTTTGGCGGAGAAAACATTAAATTAATAATTATAATAAATTAGTTATTTATGTAAAATAAATCTCCTGTCTTTACTCGTTTCTAAATATAATTAAAACAGTTAAATGGTATAATTTACATAACAATTTTACTAGAATACCCAAATTACTAAATTAGATTCAATCTATAAAATAAATATTACACTTTATATAAACTCCATTAAATAAAAACCTAACCTCTTATTCATAACTTATATTTAAAGATATTGTAAAACAACTAAAATGAAAACTTTTATATATTCTGAACTTTAACTACTTAACTTTTTTCTTATTAAAAATAAAGGCCATTTTTAAAGAATTTAATTAAAATTGACACCTAAAGATTAATTATTATAAAATTTTTAAACTTATTAATAATATTCATTCTTATAAAAGAACTTCATTTATTTGAGTCAAATTATTAATCTAAACTCCTAATCTGTATTTTTTTTCATTGATTTTTATATTTGAGAATCTAAAACATATAATTTATTTGCTATATACTATTATTATTAGTATTTAGTTTTTTCTTTGCACTTTACCCAAAATAAAAAATATTTTTAATTCATATTTCGAAAAATTGTTGCATTAATTCAAACGAGTAACATTAATATCAATCAAAAATAATTCCTTTTTTTATTTCTAAAATTTTAATAAATTATTATCTTCTACAAATTATGGCATGCTGATTGGGTGCTATGAAACTTCGTTTAGAGTTCCTTTATAAACCGCAAATGTAGATTTATCGTTAAGTTTTATAATGGGCTTTGCTATAAGGTTATAAAAAATGATTTCTGTTAAGGGACTCATTGCTTAGCCTATAAAGAGTAAAACTTTCTTATTTTTTGTGCAAATATTATGTGATAATGGTTATAAGTATATTTATATTGTCAAATTTTTACAAAATAAAATAATTTAAATTAGATCTTGATAAAATAACACCAATAATCCTTACTTTAAAAAATAAAAATTTAAATTTATTTAACTTTTAATATTTAAGGTATTAAAATAATTAAGACGAATGATAATATCATGCATAATTTTATTAAATTTAGTTATGAATTTAAAAAATAAATCAAAACTTGAAGATAATATATTGTTGAAAATCAATTGTAATGATTGAAATTAATTATAAACTTCCATTTTAGAGAATATAATCATTTTTCTAAAATTATTAATGGCATCATGAAGTGTAAGAAAATTCATTTACAAAGGAATTTTATAATTAATAGAAATTTAATTGCATCTTTTTAAATTTATAAGAATTCAATTCATTTATTAAACTAGTATTAAATATACTGGATTTTATTCTATTCTATAAAAAATTGAAACTTAACTCTACCTCAATTAGTTTTAAATTTAATTAAAGAGAGTAAAATATAACTCTATTGAATTTTTGATAAAAATATATAAATTTTGGATGAAAGAGTGCAATAATGTGTTTAAGGTTCTATCGTTTAAATATAAGAATAAAAATCAATCAATTCTAGTTGTTCTAGAAATATCAAAGAGTTATTTATTTGTATTCCTATGCTTAGGCATTGATCTTTGATGTATTCTATAAAAAGGTTTTGATTATTAAATAAAAGACTTTTGTTTTACCATTTAGTTTAGTTGAAAAGTAACATCATTAGGATCCATATAATCAAAATTTTATACTAGATCCAATATTGTGAGTTTAAGAGTGTTTAGAAATGGATCTTTATTGAAGGTTTGATCAAGTTTAGGGAAATTAATATTTTTCAATTTTTCTGTCTTTCTATTTTGTATTTACACACTTTGATTTTTTGGTTGAGTATTGATGAAATATTCAGAAATATCAGTTGTTTATTATTCCATTACTCTCATTGACTTTCTTGTTTTTATCATCTATGAAATTTAATTTATATATATATAACTAATTAAGCATAAATTAATAGAAGATTTTATTAATAGATTTGTCTCTTTATTTAAGTGAGGGCCATATTACTAAGGAGAAGATTTAGAAGCAAATAATACAACTTATTTAATAATAACTTTTATATTATATATTAATATTCAATCGGATTTTTCTTTAAGTTTTAAATCAGCATGTATTTTCTATTCATGTTTTTCTCTCTTCTCTACAATTCTATGTTTAAAATAAACAACAAAAGCACTTAAAAACTAAACACCTGCGGTTGCTATAAGCAAATAGCCGAAAGAAAAATTTTTACTACCAAACGAAGATAAAGTGGTAATAATAAGAAACTTTTCACCTCCAAATATTGAGGTAGGATAATCTAAAAGTGTAATATTGTATAAAATTACTATTTTAAATTACTACACTAAAGTTTCCCTTTTATAAATCATTATCATATCTAGCATATAGTTTTCTTACTAAAGGCAAAGATTGAATATTAAACCAATTTATGATTTTTTCTATGTAAAAATAATTAATATTATTACCATCATCTAAATCTAACCATTATCTAAATTATGAATTTGGAGTCCTTGCATATTTATAATCTAAATCAACAGAAAATGCAATCCCTGTAGAATTTAAAACTAAAGAAGTTGCTGTTTCAGCATTATTATCAAAGAGTAAGAAGGAATCTATGTATTAAATATTTAGAAATACCATTAAAAATATATTTTGCAGCTATTCCACATGGATTTACTTTTTTATTTAAGTCTATCATAAAACCAGCATAACTTTTATTGAATCCTTATGGTCTCTATAAAGATTCAAATGATTATGTATCAGGACAATTAACGTCATATTCTTCATCTGTCAATTCATAACCTTACATCTATTTTGGACTAATTGATTATGCAAAACTAATTTTAAAATTTCCATTATTACTCAGAATGACTAGTATAAAATTCATTTAATTCATAATATAAAAAGAATGGTCCATAAGTATTTTTTTCAATTTCAAAATTAACAATACATTATTGTTTACCTTCACATTCTTTTCCATAATTTAATCTTATCTATATGTATATATTCTATACTTACTTCTGTAATACTTCCAGCTATTCCAACAAAAACTAAACCAAATATAAGAAAGTAAAAACAACAAACAATATTACAAAATAAACTGCATTTTCCTGTTGGCAATACAGGCATCCCTTATATATAATCTCCAGAATATTTTTGCCAAAGAGACATTTCGTCTTCTTTAGTAGGATACAAAAAATCATCATCTTTAAATGCCTCATAAGGATCAGTAGAAGCTCTAATTAATTTTAATCGTTGATCTTCTCCTTTTCTGTCTTCAGACATTTACTTTCATTTTAAATATTATATTACACCCATTGTCATAGTTTAAGGTAAAAACAACCCATGAACATTTGGAGTATTTGAGCCAGAAAATTAATCATCATGAACTTGATTTTGAGGTTATTTTGACTATTTCATTTTATTTATAATTCAAGAATTAATTTATATATTTTAATCAGTTTATAATAAACAAATAAATTATGGTCTACTCTACAATATTGATGAAATCATTAAAAAAATGCATGTTAAAGAGCATCTTTAGGTAATATTCTTTCTTAATGATCAAAAGTGAGTAATTATTTCAATAAATCAAGAGCTTCTGGGGTACATAAATCTTCATTTTCTTTGGTAATAAATAATTCAAATCTTTTTTATGTAGAATAAGGAATATTGGGATATCTTGGAGGTAAATTAATTTTCCATTTATCTAAAAATTAATACAAAACATCAGATCCTAATACATTTACAATCTTTATTAGTTGATCATCATTGCTTATTCCTGCAAAAAAAGGTTCTTTCTAAAAAATCATACCAGCCATCAAACAACCAACTCCCCAAGAATCTATTGAATGATGATATTATCTAAAATCCACAAGTACTTCTGGAGATTTAAAATATCTTGATGCCACTCTTGTATTGTATTCTTTATTTGGATGGTAAAATTCTGCTAATCCCCAATCTAACAGTTTAAAATCTAATTATATTAATTCTAATTTACTCGAAAAAGAGCTATTTGTCAATATATTATGAGGTTTTATATCACGATGAAAGATTCCAATAGAATGAGCATAATCTAATGCTTCTAAAAGACTCTTAATCAAAAATTTTATTGGTGTTAGAGATTAATAATAACGAATATCTTTCAAATTTATACAACTTTCCTATTTAAAAATTAAAGATTATCTTAAACTACTATAATCTTAAACAACATCCATTAATTCTGTTATTAGTGGATTATTTTTTAAATTTTTTAGAATCAAAATTTCTCTATTCAATTTTTCTGGTGCATTTGGCTTTAATACCTTTATAATAACATTTTAATGATTTAACACTGATACTCCTTAAAAAACTTCAGAATATCTCCCTAAACCTATTTTTTCATAAATTTCATAATCGTCTTGATGTCTGAATTAACCTCATACATACCCAAATAAAATCTTGTAATTTTCATAATCCCAATAATGCTAAGGCTAATTAACATTGAAATCAGCATAATATTTAGGTAATTTTGATGCTTATTTAAAAATAAAATTCATAATTTTTATTTTATATTACAATTAATTATTGTAAAATATTATTTTATAGTTCATATTCTAAAATATAGCAGTTTAAGTTTATAATTTCTAGATATAAGAATGAGTAATTATAAATTTAACAAGCTAAAATAATTTTTATATTCAATATTGTAAAATGTTTATTTTAATATTATAATTTTGAATATCCTTCAATGTTTTTCATATGGAGACAATGAATTACTAATTTTAATCACTTTATTCTTATTTATTTTGTCTATATAGTTTAATAGCATCCTTTTCTTAACTTAGTTTTAAAATATTCTCATTAAATTCAATAATGTCATTTTCTTTAATTTTATACCCTTCAATTAAACACTTCAAGAACTAATCTTAGCTCATATTATTTTCGTTGATATTTAATATATAATATTTTTTTTTTAATTGTTACTTTAATCCTAATCCTAATTTTATGATTTTCTATTATTATATTTCCTATTTTTTTATCTTTTATCTCTTTTGTTTAAAAATTCTTCTTATTTTTCATTTTTTTCAACTTCTTATGAATTATTTTTTACTAAAATTTATTTATCAATTTTATCAATATATTAATCTTCATTTTAATCTTCATCTTAATTTTTCTCATTTTTTTAAACCCATTTATCTGTTTCCTTATTTTTTTCTTTTTATTTTGCTTCCTATTTCCCTTCTTTATTTTCATATTTTTTTTTAAATTCTTTATTTGGTTGATTTTATTATTTTTTTGATTCTTTTTAAGACTATTATTTTTGATTTTATAATAATTATTGTCGTTATTAGTCATCCTTTCTAATTTAATTGAAATATTGTTCTGAATTTGCGGCATCAAAAGATTTATTTGAATAATAAATATTAGGCTTTTCCTTAATTAAATCAGAATTCATATCAAATTTCATATATTATTTTCCATCTTTTGACAATATAATCCAGCCATCTGGTTAACATTCAGAATTATAATAACAACCATTTAAATCGCACCAGCTAAATTCAATTATTTATTTACCCTCCTTCTTCATCCAATAAATAGATTATATTAATGTTGTCATTTGGTAATCTAAATCCTTTATGATTTTAAATTTCTTCATACTATTAGAATTTATTTCTATCATGCTTTTCAAAAAGAAATTATGAGTATTCTGATTTTGACATACTTTTATTAATTTATTAAAGAAAATAATAATTTTTACATAAGAATTTGTAAGTTTTAATATTTCATATATATTAAAAATCACTAAATTGAATTCATAATTTATTTTGTAATCCATAATTATCGAATCTATCTCAATATTTAAATATATTACAACAATAAGTTATCTATGATATTTTATCAATTAATTTTAATTTTACTAATTTAGACAAAATTTACATTGTTTTAATTGAAACTTAATACACTTACAATTAGATAATAGTAAATAAAAAAATGAGTTCGTTATCTTCTACAAATTTAAGATAAATTAATTTAATATTGGATATATTTCATATAATTCTATATATTTCAAACATATTTGATTCATAATTCTATCATTCAAAATTAAAGAGGAATAAAAATTGTATTTAATAATCCATAAATTTATAAAATGTAATAGGTTTGCAATAATTTTGCTATGGATATCACTGATCCGAGAATGGGACCTGAATAAAGATGTAAACATTGTAAATTTATGAAAAAAGAGCATAACTAAAGTTTTTATTTATACTATTATCAAAAATAGATAATTCTTAGTAGCTTTCATAAAGCGATAAAAGCTCAAATAAAGTATCAGATATGATGAAAAAATTTTCTACACCAAATAATCAAGTGTAAGAAAAGTTTAAAGAAGCTGTCATTACATATAAAAAATAGGAATAGAATTCGTAATAGACAACATAGAACAACTAAACTCAATAAAATTTATCACAATAAGCCAATATTCCAATAAGAAAAATTGAAAGTTAAACATATTCTGAGAATTCTCAATCTTAACCAAGCTTGGAATAAAATGTAACAAATTTAGAAAAGTAGTAATCCAAATAATCTAATTTAACAACATCAAATGAAGGTTAATAACAACAGAATTAATAAATTCCGATTTAAAATAAACTTGCTAGCAATCCTTTCTTAAAGAAAGATTAAGAATAAAAATCTGATTAAGTTTAAGCAAGACCAAGTATTCCATAAAAGCAACCAACAAATTAAATAAAAAAAGAATAATAACCTCAGATAAATGTAAAAGATGTTTGTTAGGATCAAAGCAAAAAATCTTCTGATAAAGAAATTAAAAACACTATACAAAATTAATCCCCCATTATACAATAAAATTTATCTACAGAATCTCAATAATCTCCTAATAAATAGTAATAAAATAAAGATCCTATTGCAGTTAGAGCCTAGAATTTGCCAATATTTGGATTTGGCCCTCCTCCTGTTAGAAAATCTTAAACTCAATAAGAACCTGAAAGTGAATTAGAATAAAAGATGATTGACAGACCTGTAATTTAATAAAAAAAAAATAAGAGAACTCTATAAGAGTTTTCAGACTTAATTTGATGCAGAATTGCACGTATAGCCAATATATTTATAAAAAATATTTATTTATAATTACAATAAATTTACATATAATTTTTGTAAATTTTCAATATGGAACTTTGTATTTAGGGTTGTCTGTTAAATTTCCTCTAATAGATTATTCTAATTCAATGGATTAGAAAAGGGATTTGAAATTACCAGCTCCAAATCCTTAATGATTTCTTCTTTAAATGATTTCTATAAATAATGTTGGTCTATCTTCTAATGGTTTAGTAAATATTTATAAAAGATATCCTAAAATAAATATAAAGAAATAATACCTTTATCATCATAATCAACTAAAATCTTGTTTTTCTAGATTATATCAATATCTTCAGCTATCTTGAAATTCATATGAGGAATATTTTTTCTTAAATTATCATAATAAGTATCAGGAATTGAAAGGAAATCAAGTCCTCTAGCTCTCATTGCTTCAACTTCTTTTAAAATGTTATCTGTTTTTAAAGCGATGTGTTAAACCTTAAATATAAAAAAATAATTACTCCAGATCCACTGTAATAATCAACATATTCTTGAATCTAAGAAACTTTTTTGCCATGAGCAGGCTCATTAATAGGCATCTTAACGACTTCATCAAAATCTGAAACCACAATGGATTGTAGAGATGAATAATCAGTATGAAGAATAGAATCATCAACTGACCAAAATCTGTGGAAATCCAAAGTTTTTTCATACCATTCAGCAACAGGAACCATTTCATGCTCTGGTTGATTGCCAACAACATGATCTACTATCAAAAAGTCAACTGGTGGTAGAAGTGTATTTATAGGATCAGTTTTTGGGTGCTTTGTAAATCCAGGTAAAAAGAAACCCTTATAATCGTTTCTTTAAACAAAAGTGTGAATGGTATCACCATATGTTTAAATGGAAGCTAAAATAACACTTCCATATTCATCTTTATCCTCTGTAGGTGCTCTTATTGATTTGGCTCCTTTAGCGATTGCTTTATCATAAAGAGCTCTTGCATCTTCAACTCTAAAAGCAACATCTCTGACTCCATCTCCATGTCTAGTTTGATGGGTATTCATTATTTCATTCTCCGGACCATAGGGGCTAGAGAATGCAAAGAAGACACCTTCACCATTTCTTAGAACATGGGTAGCCACGTCTCTTACTCCTGTTTCTAGTCCTCTAAATAATTTGGCCAATCGAAATACCTATAAGCGTAATATTAAAAGCCAAAGCGTGTCACATAAAAAGAAGCTGCTTGAAGAGCATTTCCAACCCAAAAATGAATATGATCAAATCCATAGAATTTTCCACCTTCAGGTCTTTGTTTAAGTTAGTCAGCCATTGTTTTTCTCTATTTTTAATATATCTTATGATATAAATTTATGTGACATATATATATGATGGAATATTTATAATGACGTATGATTTTTTTATTGAATTTAATATCATTTCTAATAAATTACATTACACATTATATAATCTCATATAACAATTTTTTTCTTTAACTTAATTAAGGAATTTACTAATTTCCTAAAATTATTTCGATTAAAATATTTCAAATATTTCTAAAAGTCAGTTTAATATTCAAAGTGAATTGATATTTTATATCATATACATTTGTA
The DNA here is from genome assembly GCA_000733375.1 of Paramecium sexaurelia. Taxonomy (NCBI): domain Eukaryota; phylum Ciliophora; class Oligohymenophorea; order Peniculida; family Parameciidae; genus Paramecium; species Paramecium sexaurelia. The sequence goes on along the minus strand of JPFM01000007.1, from coordinate 528,791 downwards.
TTATAAGTTTATGAATCTAATTATCTCACAATCTTTAATCTTTAAATAACTTAAAAAAATATTAAATTTTCAATTTAACTTTTAGGAAATATCAATTTATTATATCAAAATCTTTAAAATGAACTATTGTTTAAAAATAAAAATTATGAAATTTATGAAAAATGGCTGAAATTCAATTAGGGATTGGTTAATTCTTTTCAAATGAAACTAAACTAGCTTTTCCTCCAAATACATAATCATACAATTCTTCCATTTTATCAAAAAACTCTTTTCTATTTTCTTCAATATTTTAATACTGATCTACTTCTTCTTCATCGGATCGCATATCTGTATCGAATAAAATTGTTGTTAATCCTTTTGTTCTAATTTAACCTTCTCTATAATAATGACCTCTAAATGATTTTAATTCTTATTTATCAAGTTATTTTATTTATTATTTGGAAGCATTATTACAAACTTTATGTGTAGCTGTTGATATTAAATCATAAGAATTTAATTTTAAATTTTTAGTTTCAGGTTCAATTATTTCTGAATTGATAATTTCTTAGGATTATTATTATTTTTATTATTCATATTGTTAGGGTTAATGTGATTTTTTTTTCACTGGTTTCTTGTCTTCATTTTTTTTTGTTTTTTTAATTAACATAGAGTATTCTTCCCAATCAGATTTTGCTGCGCATTCTTAGAATAAATTGTATTTTGATTACCAATCATTTTCCCATATTAATAATTAATAAATTTTCGATGATTTATTTTAATCAATTTAAGGAGATAATAATGGATGACGACCTATTTATTCTTAATACAAGTTTATGCTAATTTATTTTAATTCATTAACATAATCAAGAAAAAATGCTATTTTTTTAAATTCTCTTCTATTAATTACTTTCCTGTAATGTTAAAATCTATCAATTCTTTCATCTTCGTGATGTTCAGCCTGTATTAACAGTAGTTATTCAAATTTTTCAGCAGAACGTTTTAATTCTTGTACTAGAAAATCATCTAGATGTTTATTAATTTCTACAGCTCTTAATAGAATATGAATAGAGACATAACTTATTCTACTATGAAATCTTTCTTATCCTAATTATCTATATTTAACTTTGATTTAATTAAAAAAGGATTAGCATAATAATTTAATAGCTTATAATAAAAAATTACCAACCAATTTACTATATTAATTAACATACAATCTAAATAGATTTAATAATAATATATACTTTTTTCCTGTCAATTTAAAGAACTCTTCATTTCCTGCTTTGTGTCTTCCTCTACATTTTACTCCAGTTGCATATAAGGCTTTTAGCTCATCTTAAGATAATTCTTCTTTATAATTAGTAAACATTTCCCATCTATGATAGCAATTTTTAATAACTTTTTTTTTAAATCAAATGTGTTTTAAACTTTTATTCCGGTTGTTAATTCAAAAATACGAGCAACTTGAGTCCAACTTTTGCATTTTTTCCCGCCATACGTATCGACTACTTCTATCAATTACCTCTATATATCTTCATTATATTGAGTTCTAGCAGACATTGTAAAAGATAAAATAAATTTCTTATTTTCATCATCTATACATTTAGAATTCGATTTTTGGAAAATTATTTTATGCCCAAATCAAATTTTTGCATCCTTTATTTTTATATATATATTTTTTTTTTTTCCTAAAGATAATAATATCGGAGGGTATACTTCATTATGAATAAATTTATGAAAGGATGATATATTATTTCAAATCATCCTAAACCAGTTTAAATTAGTATCTTAAAATTTTATAACTTATTGTTTCTATTATCAACAAAGATAGTTTAAAAGAGCTTTCTTGAAAATAAAACCGAGGTCAATTAAACTTATCGAATTATCAACAAATATACACAATTAATAAAAAGACCACTAAAATGTTTGGGTTGAAATTCAGATGATTTAAGAAAAAATATTCTACACCCATCTTAAACTATCAAGGAGCTCTAAATTAAATTTAAAGAAAAAAATGAAAATAAAATATAATTAATTAAAAATAAATGTTTGTTATTTATTAACTAAATCCAAGTTTAAAGAGAGCTTTAGAAAAAGTTAGATTATAATTGATAACATAACTATGTAGAGCAATTGAAAACTGAGTTCATTTAAAATGATTTTAAATATTTTTTAAAGATTAATAAAATGCTAAATCAGGTCCAGAATAGAATTTAACTTTATTTGTATAAGCAATTAGGTGTACATAAAGATGAATAATTTAGTTTAATCTAAGAAAATGGAACAGCCTAAATTTTTACTAATGATTGAATTAGAAGTAAATCGATTGAATGCTTTTTGTTTATGGATTCATTAATAATAATTTGAGAAAGGACAAATTTAAATATACTAATGATTACATTCATTAGAATTTATGAATTTTATTTTATTAAATTCAGTCTTAATGTTCATTATTTTAAACAATTCTTGATTGTTGAATGTTAGATTAGAATATTTTTGATTAATTTAATCTCCTAATTTCCAGTACTGTTTATTTGACTTCATCTTTCATTTATTATTTTTCATTATCGAATTTACTATCTATAATATACCTATTATAAATAGATATATATAATACAATTACCTTTCAAATTTTGTTTGTTTATCTTCTTCTCTTAAAGGCTATTCATCATCATATTCAGGAATATATGGATCTTCAATATTATTTTCATATCTTAATTGGGACTGAAATATAAATGGTATCTAAAATTAAAAAAAAGGACTATTTCCAAAATGACTAAATTTAATTTATCTTAATTAGTCATAACTAACTATGCCATGAGTACAAAGTATTTAAGCTAAGACTTTCAAGAATTCATTAAGACTTAATCTTTCTGCACAAAGAGACATCATCTAAATAATTTAGGATCCTTCTCTAACAGTAAATTTCTATACTCTGATTAAAAAAGTTATAAAACTCAAGTAAAAGAGTTTATTTTCTAAGATTAAAAAGGAAATTTTTTACTTTAATCTCTAACTTTTTCAGCAGATCTATACAATACACACATTATACAATAAGATAATACTAATCCCAAAACTTAGAGATATCCTACTGGTTCTATCCATAGCATGGTTATATAAACAATAATTAATTCAGTGAAAATACCACTAAAAAAATATGTTTGTACATTCCATAAAAACATTACTTTAAATGAGCTATTTAATTATTATCATATATTACAATATTTTTAGTAATTAAAAAACTCCCAAAAATATAGTTATCCATACATAATAAGATACGTGCGACATTTATACATTGTAACCTTAAGAAAATAAATCATCGTATTCGTGATTAAAGAAAGCAGCACAAAAGCAAAAAATTCCTTCAAAAAATGAAATTATCAATTAAATATAAGGAGTTTCATCATCCCAAATGTATTCATGTATTCCGTAATCTTCAAATAATATTTCAAATTAGAGATTAAGGTACTTATCTGAACCAAATAATTCTTTATATTATTGATGCTAAAGCTAAATTTCATAAATCTTCTCTTTAATCAATCTCCTTAGTAAAGTATCTTCCTCTTTATAAATGGCTGGATCATCAATAGCTTATCAGAATATACTATCTAAATTACCTTCTTTGTTGAAATTAAATATCTTGAATTACTCCATATATTAAAAACTGTATGTTAGATGATTATCAAAATAGTCCTTAATTAATGTTCTGAGTTCTTTTTATGACAGACCATCTATTTACATAGAATTAGTCTCACAATGTATCCTTAATTAAGCCTCTAAATATTTGCTAAACAAACTGTTTACTACACATAAACTATAAGTTATTTTATCAGGTTCATCAGCTATATAATTAGACCAAGAAACTCTATCAATGAAAGCTTTTTATGTTTAATGCATTTTCATTGACAAAACTTTAAACATCCAAATTCCAAGTGTATGAGAAGCTGCAGCACCAATAACCATCAATAGCGGTTACCAATCAAAAGATTTTTTAATAGAGAGATATTTATTTTAGAATGCTGTACCAGGGATAAGCACTAACCAATCTTCTAATAAATAGACTAATCCCATTAATAAAAATGAACAAAATATTGTATTAGGTGTAACATTATTAATCCAACTTCTAAAAAAAGCTCTAAATAATTAATAAAGTGCTAAGTAATGAACAATACTATAATATGCTAACTTATATTTTATAAGATTGTTACTGCATGAATAGTTAATCCTAGCTGAATAAATTCAAATATTGCACAAGTAAAAACAAGGGAAAATGAAAAACGGAAAGGTTAAGCTAACTCATGAGGTGAATTCTTTATTGGATGTTGAAGGCTCAGAATTTTGCTATTGATAATAAAATAATATATTTTACTAAACAAATGCTATCAGGAAAGCAGCAATACACCAGAGTCTAAGAAAAAATTAAGAAGCATAAAGAGCAGCAACATCTGTTTTAATTAGATACCGTAACAGTGAAATTGAAATTATCGGTTGTGATCCAAGCCATCCCACCGAATAAACTGTATTTTATAACATTATTAAATTAACTATTTCTAGAATTATTCACAATAAAAATGCAAACTTTTCCTACATATATAATTAAAAGGTATTTGAAAAATTCACTCATTCAAATCTCATGTTAAATCTTTTTTAATAGAAATGAATTCGTTATTCAATTTTTATTTTGATTCAATTGAATATTAAAATTAAAATATTGAGAACTTATAAATTAATATAAACAGAAAAACATATTTTGTTATGATTATACTTCATAAGAAGTATCAAAATATATTATATACTTCATAAAAAGTATGGTAATACACTTTTTGGATTTATGCTTTTAGCGCTTTCAGGAACTTCTTTGAAAGTTTTCCAAGTTTGTGTCAAATTTTAATCCAAACATAAAATAGAAGCAATATTACCACATCTATAACAATAATTTGGAGCAGACCACACAGTCACTAAATTTTAGTCCTAAAATATTATTTTTAAAGAATTACTGGGAACCAATATTTATAGCCCTCCATAACTAATTAATGCGCTCTGCAAATAAGAGTTAAATCATTGATTCTACAAAATTCTTTTGTTACTTTTGCTCCAAATAAATAGCCAGCTCCTCTAGAATTCACTGCCCAATATTCAACTTCTTCTGGATCAGACCACATCAAATCACAAAAAGGCCCTTCATGTGGAATTTCAATCTATAATAGGAAGAAAATATAAATTCAAATATAATACTTTTCTATCAATAGTTCTTATTTAATCTATTGTCCTCATATCTGGTGATAAACCACCATGTACACATAAAATTTAACCTTCAATTAATGCTGCCAATGGAAGACAATCAAATACATCCATAAATAATCTCCAAGGACTACTGTTACCATATTTTCGAAGTAACTCTTCATAAAAGCCATACACTTGAGTACATTAACGAGATTCATGATTACCACGAAGTAACATTATTTTACCAGGATATTTAACTAACATTTTATATTCTATTACCTTTCAAACATAATAGATATTCCATCGTTTCTACAGAATTATAACCTCGATCAACGAAGTCTCCTATAAAGATGTAATTTGCTGTTGTTATATCTCCTCCTTCTTTCATTAAAGCTTATAAATCATAAAATTATCCTAAATTCTATTAAGATATATATACCATGAATATCTCCGCATACATTCACTGGTGCACTTACTGGTTATACGTTTGATTCTTCAAGAAAGATTTCTTTTGCTCTATCACAGATCAGTTTAAGGTCTCTTTCTTGTAAGCAACCTCCCCCAATTAATGTTGCAATGTGTCTATCTATGTCCATTTTTGAAAATAGTTAATTAAATTATTATACATTAATTAACTTTCTAAATGCTTAAAAATGATAAACCTGTAATTATAGATGATTAATATTTGCTGACCTCCATCTATTATACTGGTAGAAACTCTGTTTACTATAATGCAGTACTAGTTAAAGATGATCAGAAAACTACTGACATACTAGTATAAATAGTATTGTTTGGAACACATTAAAATAGGTTACTAATCAGGCCTAATGTTATTGCAGATTATATAAAAAGACCAGTGATAGTATAATTCATACTCTAATTAAGGTAGTATTACTCCTAGCATTCATCAATTTGGAATTCTTAAAGTAGGAGAAACATCTTATCACTACATTGTACAATAGAAAGCAGGACCTTCGTTGAAATTGTGTTTTTAGTTAATGAAGCGTAAATTTTCGATTTAGACAATTGCTTTGATTGCACTAAAAATGGTAATTCTATGTAATCTAATTTAAGATCACTCATCTCTCATAATTACATTCATTGAATATAATTCATCGATGCTTAAAGCTATCGAATTTAATTACTACTCTCTCATCTGATATATATTTTACTCATTTTGAATATTCTTCAAAATATATGGATAAAAATGGAAAAATCTTACTAAAAAACAAAAACAAACTAAATTTGTACATAAATAAATTCTCATCTATAGGGACTCATTTAAAACAAAGTAATTTAATTTTAAAAGTATTAGTTCCTTGTCCAAGAGATGATTTAGAGTCTTTATTTTATATTTTGTTACATATTATAACATCAGGTAAATTTTTGCCATCTTAACCTAATGTGAAGCGTTAAGAAAAACTTAAATATTATTATGAAATTAAGTAGAGATTTGTTCCTGAAAGAGAATTAAAAGGATATCCAGAACAATTTTTATAATTGTATCATGCTATTAGATTACTATCACCTCATGAATTTCCAAATTATGATTAGTTAAAACAACCATTTTTCTAATTGATAGGTTAAAATGACTTATAATTATAATTTGATTGGATTCATCTACTTAGACCTAATAAAAGAAATAGTACTTCTACAAGTCCTGTAAGAATTAGTAAATTAAAGCATGCAGGAAGTGTTGGTGATATGGCATTTATTTAATAAATAAAAAAGTAAGAATCAATCCCAGATGCAATATCTCCTGAAGGATAAGGAAAATAAACAATGAAACATTTTGCTTTTCCAACAAGTAAAAATACAACATCACAATAACTGCCTCCAATTTAAGAATGGTAAGAAGGTACTTCAAATTCTATTTCTTAATAAAATTAATTTAAGAAAAAATTTGGAGGACTATCAATTGTCATATGTAAATAGTAAAATACAAGTTCTTCATCTTCAGGTAATGTGAGTTCAATGAGTGATGATACATCAGAAGTTGATACAAAGCCACTTAATGGATTGATTGGTAAACTAGATTTTGATTGAAATGTGTATATTAATTATTTATCAATTCATCGGAAGAAATCACAATTAAAATTATTCTAATATTGTCTGCAAGAAATCTTAAAAATCATATATTTAAAATGAAAGAATTTCTTATGAATCTTAATAATCACTGAAATTGAGTTAACATTTATAAATAATATTTTAAATTATAGTCTGTTTTTCAATATTGTTATGCAAAGTTAAAATGGGAATTATTGAGATAGGGATTAGATTTATTTTAAATTTTACATTTGAAAATTATCCAAATTTATAATCAATATTTTTTAATTTTAGTAAGCTAATTTAATATTGATATTCATAAGTTTTTTGAAAATATTGAAATTAGATAAGTTATAAAATAGATACAAAATTATAATTAACAATTCTAATAAGTGTATTCTTTATAAGTGAAAAGAATAACATGTTCATAAAGTTTAAATTTTGTTTAGTAAATTCAAGAATGTACTTAAATTTAATAATTCTAAAAATTATTTTGCATATAGTTTTGTAGAAATATCTTTATTATTTGTGAATTGAATACTAGAAAAAGCTTTAATATTTTATTTATAAGTATATTTAAGTATTAATTGACTATGTATTTATGATTCATAAAGTAAAAGCATTTTTTAAAACATTTTGATCATTATTATTAATGACCGATTTCAAAATATATTATAAAATTTGATTTAAAGATGATGGAATTCAATATAATCTATGATAATTAACTGTGAATTTATTAGAATGTATCAAATACTGATAGTTCTTGAATATTCTTTTTGATTTTTAAGTGAAATAATGGATGAAGTTAATTAATTAATTATTTAAATATGACTGATAGAAAGGCATGGAATTAAAAAGTATGTAACTCTATGATAGCTTTATCTTAGGAAGACTCAGCAATCCTTTAATTAGTAAAGTAGTATGGAATAAAGAAGTGGACTATTGTTGCTGAGAAAATGAAAGAAGTTTATGGACTGTTTGGAAGGTCTGGAAAATAATGTAGAGAACGTTATCATAATCACTTGGATCCAGCTATTAACAAAGAGCCTTGGAGTGAGAATGAAGAAAGAGTAATTTTTGTTGCACACAAAGAACATGGTAATAAGTGGGTATTAGAAAAAGTTAAATAATTTTTTAGGCAGAAATTGCGAAACTGTTACCTGGAAGAACAGACAATGCAATTAAAAATCATTTCTACTCTACTTTAAGAAGAAGCTTGAGGAGAATTAATAAACTTATTGGAGATAAGAACAGTAATCCGCATGATTATATATTTAGCAAAGAAAAGGGTACCCAACAGATCAAGGATATTAAGCCAGGAGTCTTATCTAAGATTTTTATACTTGCTGAGAAAAACCCATCTGAACTTAAAGATGATCATATGAAAAAGTTATGTTAAGCTTGTAAAGGATTACAAGACTCCATCTTAGAATTCGCATAATCAAAACAGAAATCTTAAATTAATCAGTTTAATGAAGACAAGTTCAAATAACTAATTGACAAAATAATGGAATTCAAGTATTTTCTCATTCTATAAATATCAGTGCTCTTTACACAAAATAAAGAGAAAGCAGACTAAAACTAAAGAAGAAAAATCATAAGAAAAGAAAAAGTAGAATTGATGATGATGATGATGATGATGACTATACTAGTGATTACAAATATGAAGAAATAAGTAATTATGTCCCTCTTAAGAGATCTTCTAGATTAAATGCAAAAAAGAAAGTGGTATAAATTTTTTATCTATTTTTAGCATATTGATAAAGAGGATTACATAGATATCTGTATCAGAACTAAAAAAGGCCCTTTATTTAATATAATCAGAGATGAATTCGAAATTCAACAAGATAACGAAGAAGTAACCCATTTTTATTATATATTAGTAATAATCTTCTAATAATTATAATTAATAATACATCTATGATTATTAAGGAACTAATAGTCCTAATAATCATCAAATGACCCCGGCCTTCCCTGTGTTGACTCCAAGATAAATATTCTTTTAAAAACCTATCAATCAATACTAAGATGAATAAGGTTTACAAGATGATAACGCCCTAAGCAAATCAAATTTTGTTCCTATTGTTATAACTAAGCCTTACACTTAATGTAAAGAAAAAACACTTGATAATATAGCTTAGCAGCTACAATAAAAAATTAGTAAAAATACTAAATCATTTTTAGATGCCAATGCTGACAAATATATATTTAATTAACAAGCTAATTAAGATTATGATTTGGAAATTAATATTGGAGATCAATTTGACCTTTAAAAGGATTATAAATCACCGACTAGTAAATTTGGAATAGGAGGCTATAGTCCTAGTGCATTTAGAATATATAAAAAAGATCCTGAAACTAATTTAGTAAACTTCATGGCTACACCTCATAATTACAAGTGATGTAGTGATTTAACAATGTTTTCAAAATAAAAATTCCAATTATAAAATATATAATTTATTGTTATTAATACAACCAGAATTAATATATAAAAGTAATATAAGTTTGAGAATAATATTATTCTCAATGATAGATCAATATGAGATTATTAATTTATTTATTAAATGATTAAGCCTTTGAGTGGGAAAATAATTACAGTAATAGGATCTTCTGGATATGTAGGCTCCAATGTAATAAAAAATGCCATTCAATATGGTGCAATAGTGAATGGTATTTCTAGAAGTGGATAACCAACATCATAATAAAATTGGACAAGAGAAGTCAATTGGATTAAAGGTGATGCAATGAGGGCACATGAATTTAAAGATGTTTTACAAAAAAGTGACATAGTAATTCATACGATTGGAACATTAATTGATTCATCAGTTTTAAAAAATAAAAAGCCGTATTTTACAAAAAATAATTTAGAGGCGAGCAAGGCACTTATGAATAAATGAATCGAGATACAGCTTTAAATGTTGTGAAAGAATTAATAAATACAAATGTGAAGTTTGTTTATGTGAGTGGTTCAGCCCATCCTCCTTTTTTAAAGAGATACCTTACTACAAAATAAGAAGTAGAATAACATATACTGAATCTTCATTAAGTATTACTTAATATTTTTATACATTAGCAATAACAACTTAATCCAATTATTGTCAGACCAGGATTCATTTATAGTCTAACCCAAAGATGGTGGAGTGTTCCTTTAAAATATGACTTGGCTCTCTGGAAATGCGTACATGATAATGCTTCAAGATTCATTCCTTAAAATTCATTTGTTGGATAAGTCTTCAATGAATTCAAGGTTGATTCTTCAATAGATTTACAAGATGTGGTTGATGCCTGTTTAGCACCTTTAAAAATAGATTTAGTAGGAAAATCATTAAACAACTCAGAAATGGAAAATATTGCTAAATAATTTAGAAATTCAAAATGATGTAATAATTAATTATTTCTAAAATTTTAAAATCATTACTATATTAAATATAAATATTCATCATTTTACTTTAAGCCTAAATTTCTGATTAATCAATAACTGTTAATAATTATCATATAAGGGTCCAAATCGCTCAAATTTATTATACTGAATTAACAGTTTTGCAATTTCTCACTTCAGTTGCAATACGAGGAGTAACTTGTTTCAATAGTAACCGCATAATTTTATCTATTAAGATGCAATGCAATTATTATGTTTTCTTATTATTTCCAAAAACAAACCCCGTAGTTTGATTTCTAGAAGGTAATCTGTATCATTAATAATAAATATTTTGATAAAAAATGTTTGATTAATTTCTTAAATAAAATATCTTGTGGTTATGGCTATACGATATATTAATAATTAAATAAATTGTGTTTATTTAATTTATTGTATAAATTATTGTCTTATTACATATTGTCAAATAAATCCATTTATAAATGAAATGGTGAATTTGAGTTAATAAAAAAATCAACATTTATTGATAAGTTATCTCATATATACAATTAATCTTGTGGTCTCTTACCCATCAATTTTTGATATTTATTCAAATATAATCGAAATTTTGCATAAACATATTTCTCTCTTCTTTATATCTTCAAAAAATTTTGAAATTTTAATAAAATACTTCTTTTCTGACTGCTTTCTAACCATATAAGTCGTCTAAAATTTTAAGTCTTCTTTTTTTATTTCATATCTCTATTTTTAGATACATCTAAAATCTTTTGATTAAGCAAAGATATAAATATAAATTCCTCTCTTATTCAAATTTTCACCATGACATAACATCCTGTCTTAGTTGTGGTTATTATTTTGTATACATTATAATAACCATATTTGTTTTTAATGTATAATTTATTCAAACGAATATATTAAGCTTCTATTCATCAGTTTTATCATTTATTTTAACACTTTTTTACATTTATTTTCATTATTAAGGTATAAAAATTCTCTTTCTGTTAGTAAAAACTGACTGCTCTCTGATATAATACTAAGTTTCTGATAATATAATCAAACAATCTGATGATTTTTTTTACTTAAGAAAATGGAAAATCTGATTAATTTTTTCTATTTTTTAAGTGAATATATTTAATTATTCTTGCTTTTTTGATATAAAGTGGTCCATTGAGCAATTTTTTTTCTCCTTCTTTTTCTAAATAAGTACCTTTAAGTAATGAATATCTTTACAAATATCATTTTAACATATAAATAAAACGCTTGACTTCTTTCTATATAAATATTTTTACATTAATTATCTTAATTATTGTATATGAAATATAAGACGATATTAAAATATAATTATTTTATTAGTAGAAAAATATTAAATGTTTCAATCAGTTTATTAATATCTCATTTTTAAACATATATCTCCTTAAAATTGATATGAAAGTTGAAACTACTATTTATTTTTAAACATCTTATTCACTTAAATTTTTGTTTATTAATTCTTGTTCTATTTGACAAAGTATTGTGAATAGAATGTTAGAATTTATATGGTAAATAAAAATGTAATTTATAATTGGTTAGACATTGCATTAGAAATGAAAATAATAAATTATTAAATTACTCACCAATATTTTTATGCCCTTCTTACATTAATTTCAAATGATAAAGGATTACTTCCTAATTATTTTAATTAAATCTCAGCTATTTTACATTTATATATGTTTAATCAATTAATGATTAAAATAATGGAAACCAAAGATTATATTTAAAGGATAGTTATAAGATTTCAAGAATATTGGGATTAAATTATTATAATAATAAATATTTATTGAATAAATAAGCGGAAGAATTTAGTTTATAAATAGTTATGATGAAATTATTTTGATATTTGATAAATTCAATATTTTCTACTCCATGGTTTATCATCAGGAATTTCTGATTTTGGTTAGAATTGATTTGCTTTAGCTTATGGATTTTACTCAAAGTATTTCTTAGCTTCTTCATAAATTTAATAATCCTCGTTATACTTTTACATATCTAAATGATTTTTATTTATGAATACTTTCAGAAAATTAACTTAAATCTTATTCGTATTGGTCTTATTGGCTATAAAGATTTTCAGAGTCCATAAACATTGGAGGTTATTATTTCATAAAAACTCTCTATTCTACGAATTCTTCGTCTTCGTATTCTAAAGGAAAATTCAACTCTGCTATTTTTTGAAGTACTTCTTCTTCACTTCCTCTTTACTATTTCATAAATCTCTCATCTGTATCGTTAACAATCTAATATATTGAGTTAAAATACTTGTCTAAAATCCTTAGTGGTTTCTTCACCATGAACTTATGCTAATTCTAATAATTCTTATTTATATTCTCTAAGAATTTATAATTCATTTGGTGTGATATCTCTCAAATATTTTGCGGGCGATCCAGCCCAAACTTCTCCTTATTTAATCTAAGTGCCTTCTGGTACGAGGGATCCTGCTGCAACAATTCCTTAAACAGATGCACCTTATTTAACTGTAGATCCCATTCCAATAAATGCATCATCTCCAATTGAGCATCCTTATAAATTTGAATTTGGTCCTACATAAGAATTATTTCCTAAAGTCACTGGCTATGTTGCTTTGACATAAACATTATCTTGTATTAAAGCATTCTTTCCTACTGTTATTGCATTTTGATCTGCACGTAAAGTTGCACCATACCATACAGAAGAGCTAATGAAAAGATCCTTTTATGTACTTCTGCTTTAAAATAACATTTCCAACTAAAACTGAATTGGGGGCAGTAAGTATTGCTTCATTTATTTATGGAGTTTAACCATTTATTTGCACTTTTCTTAAACACTACACCAAACGATCATCGCTTGCTTCACTTCCAAGTATATCATTTCCTTAGGATAGGAAACTCTTTCCAAGTCTTCTATAGTAAGGGCCAACATTATTGATTACAAAGGAATCAAATAATTGGAGAATCTTGACTTTGAACATAATTATTTTTATAATTATATATTAGAAAAGTTTATAGCTTATTTTTATTTTTGGTTAATTTATAAAAAATATAAATAAGAACAATAAGTTATCAAAATTCAAACCCTTATTACTGAGAATAATGGTCTAATTGTAGTTAATATAGGAGAAGTAGAACGTTTAATTATGATTTTAGTTTTGACCATGTCTTTAATAACAGATGTAGTTGAAGGATTGACTGGAGAACTTACTAAGCAACTTGAACTTCTACCAATTCTGACTTTAGCTTATTCAACTTCTGTTTAAGTTAATTTGCTCAGATTATCATTACTAGTTTCCTAAAGTTCTTTGAATTGTAAATTGTCTTCGAATTGTATTTATTCTTCATCTACAAAACTTTAAAATTATTTTATTTATGGATTTTCTATATTATTATCAGAATCTTCTTTAAATGAATTATCCAGATTCATATTAAGTAGTATATTATTAATATTGTATTGAATATTGGCTAATGATACAACTTTAGATTGATTTGAAAGTTTGTTATGTATTGAACAGAATAATTCATCTAATAAATTTATAGCAATAAATAATTACTAATCAATTCTCTTGGAACACAATTATCACCATAAAACTTTTATTATTAAATGATATCGTCTTTGTAAATTAACCAAAACCATTGTTATTTTTTACTTTTGAATTCAATAGCATCGCCTTCTTTCTTACCTTTTATAATCTATCCATAGAAAGTATCTCCATTTTTATAATGCTGAACGCAAAATCCATCATATTCTCCTTTTTTTGTAAGTCCATACATTATCATATTAGTATACCTTTTAATCAAGATCCTATCACCATAAGCGTTGTTTTTAAAAGGAATCACTTTATACAGAAAACTTTTATTGTGAATATTTTCAGAATCAATCAATTTAGATGAATCATCAAAATGCAATTTAATGCAAGAATTCTATAATTTATAGATTCCTATGTTAATAGGCTATGAGTCTTTGAATTCTCCATAATAATAAGCTAAAAATTATTGAGTTTGTATGATTACATCCATCAGGGTTTATTAGTAAACCAAAACCTTAGAGATTACTTCTAATAATAGTTCCTAGATAGAGAGAACCATCAGCTTATAAAACCATGTCTTTATCAAGAATTGAGGTTTAGAATTATTGCATAAATAAAAATTAAATAATTAAATGCTACCTAAAATTTAAGGTTAAGCAGTTGGAAGAAAAGAGAATTTGGCTTCCTAACAGATTGTCGAAGATCATTTAAAAAATATACTAAAAAAATAAGAAAATCAAGTAATCGATAAATAAAAGACTTTTTTAGAATTATAAAGCATGGAAGACACCCTATGCTCCAAAGAATCCTCATTCACCATTTGGTGATTTCCCAAAAGAATATATACCAAAGGAAAAAGCCAATTAATAAAAATTTTATGAGCCTGTTCATGAAACATCATAAAACGCTCTTATTACAAGTAAGAAAATTTATTTTAGCATATTTAGATAAATATTAAGGAACTCATCAAGGAACAGGAGGAAGATCAAGTTCGTAATTATAAAAGAAAGAAGAGTATAAACCAGCACCACCAAAAGCAGGAGCTTATGATTAAAGATCAATTACAGTTTCAGATTTTAGGAGATATTATGATAGAGGTGATTTACCTATAAAAGTAATATTTCATCTAGAATTATTGACAGGTTGATCATTAAGGAAGTGTCAATAGAATTATTTGGAAGATATCACCAGAATAATTAGATTATCATCATTATTTGCCAATATTTTTTGATGGATTAAGAGTAAGAAAATAAATATTAAATAAAAGGAAAAAATGGATCCATACAGATTCTTAGCTATATTAGGAACATATGGTCTATTAGAGAGTGGAGGAAATAAAATATTACCTGTTATTCCCTAATTAATCATACCAATTAAAAGTAATTACACCTTCAATAATTCCAGCTAACCTTAATACGAGGGATCCAAGTATTATGGAAGTATAATTAAAAGTTTTGCAAAAACTTGTATTAAGCGGTGAAATGGTGGGCGAAGCATTAGGTAGAAATTTTAATAAATTTTTCTTAGTTCCTTACTATAGATAACTCTTACCAATAATGAATTTATATAAAAATAACAATTCTAATATTGGAGATAAGATTGAATATAATCAAAGAAAAAGGGTGAACGTCGGAGATTTAATCTAAGAAACATTAGAACTATTTGAATAAACAGGAGGAGAAGTAATTATCTTAAATATTTTGTAATAGGATGCTTACATAAATATAAAATATATGATCCCAACTTATGAAAGTTGCATTTTAAATTGATTAAGAATAATAATATATATATATTAATGATTAAACAAATAATTCTCATATTATTAGTTGTTTTTGTTATTCAAGCTAGACATTAACATTTAAGACATAGTAAACATTAATTGGGTCATAATTTATCAATGAAGCCTGGTATTAAATATATAGATAAAAGGTGAATCATGCTTACCAAACACTGATTTGAGTGGATAGAAAAAAGAAGAAACCTCAGCTAATTAAGCTAGAAAACATTTGACAGTAATTTAAACTCTAATATCCCTTAGAAATTTGCAGATCATTTGACAGAAGAGAATAGAAAAGCTGAAGATAAGTAGCCTTACCCAAACATTTATACATATTAAGATTAAAATTGTGTAGGAAACGGATAGGATCCATCAAAAAGAGATAGAAGAATGAGAAGAAGTTGAAATCGACTTTTGATATAAATAAATCATTATCATCAAATTTCAATTGTTTACTAAAGAGTACAAGTATCAACAGGTATACTAGAATCATTACTGAGTAAAGAAACTATAAATTTGTCTCAATGTTTGCATCAATTGAGATTACTAGACATATAACAGTCACTCTCTTTGTATCTTATTTCTCAGCAATGATTAATATTCTAGCTTATTATACATATTTAATCATTCATTTTTTCAATCTGTCAAAAATTATCTCCTTCATCAATTTAACTTTTAATAATCTTTTACTGAGCCTTTAAGTAAAATTCTTTAGAGGATGATAAATCCAATCTTAATGAGCACTTTTATTTGATTATCATCTACATATTCAAATATAATCAATCATCATAATCTTTCTAAAATCTTAGTATCAAATAAGTTCATTCAATACGAGAATAAGAAAATCAAGTTCCATGAGAGAATGAAGTTATCTTTGAGTATATATTTATCATTTTAGATTGTATCTATATTGATTTGAGTTTTTCTTTTATATGAAGTAGAAGATATTAAATAACTATTTTCTAAAACTTTTTACTTGCTCACGTGTAACCGTTTCTTAATTAAGTTCATTTCTAATTATTTATCTATTCGAGATTTATACTACTAAAGCATTTAATATGTATCAAACTAATATCTCTGAATTAAATGATTTTACTTTGATTTCTATTTTCAAGTTTTAATATCTTGAGGATCTATTAATAGAATTTGTGGTTTTTATCTTTTTTTACACAAATTATCAATGCAATTAAATAAATAATTATTATAATGAATAATGATAATAATAATAATAATCCAAACAACAACAATAGCCTAAACAACTTTCTCTCGCCTTTTCCTCATCCTATAATGGATCTAGATCAATTTTTAGAGTTTGGATCGCCATATCAATTCAATTAAATTCTTAGTTTTTACACAATTGGAGAATCAAGATAATTATTTAGAATGAATAGATTTACTCTAAGATCTTTCAATTAGGATGAAGAATTTTTGCTATAATTGTAAAATCAAGGTTTAAGAGAGCCATCTTCTCCTAGGTTAAAATTTTAATTAATTTAGATATAAGAATTCGAACTTAGAAAAGTATTTGAAAAAGAGAACAGAGCCAATTCGTAATGAAGAATTAAACAAAAATGAACCTCATATTAAAGTTACTGTATTGAGAAATGTTAATTATTCTAACACTAATCATTCAATCGAATACTTCATAAATTAACATGGGTAATATTTATATGGAAATTTAGTCTAATTGGCTCTCTTAAAAATGCTGATTCTGAAGATATCTTAATAGGAAGATCTCATAGAGCAGAAGTAATACCAAATGATATTAGTAATTAAAACATTTTATTTTTAGTGCTTCCTGAAGATAGAATTATATCAAGAATTCATTGTAAATTAGTATGCAACAATTATTTTAGAAATGAATAAAAAATTAAATTCCTTTATAAATGGGCAATCAAAAATATGAAAACTAATTCTAACACACCTTTACCTAAAAGGGCGTTGATAATCATTTCTTCATTTTTAGAGTTTAATAAATTATTATTTTTAGATATCCAAGACATGTTTATGTTTAAGATTTAGGTAGTCTATGTGGAACACATCTAAAAATTTTTAAAAATGAGCCTAATTTAATGAAATATGATCAAAAATATTGTATTGGTAGTGACACAAATTTTAATGTGTTATTTTGTCAAAATTATAAAGAAAATGGACTTGAAATAAATGATCAGTTCTTTGGACTTTTGAAAAAAATTACTTGCTTAAAATAATACAAACATGAAATTCATTTTAGTGATTAATAATCATACTAGAGATTTTAGATGACCCCTGCTTAAGATGAAAATTATGAAGAATATAAGGAAGTCTATTCCTATCTTAAATAATATAAAGTCCCTATTGTATCTATTAAATTTAATGGAGCTGGAGTTGAAAATGGAAAACATTTTAATATATTTGTCAATACAGAAAATTAGGATTCCATAGAATTTTAAATTGGAAGAGGATAAGAAAACCATGTTAAAATTAATTCAAATACTATATCAAGGAAATAAAGCAGATTTAAATATTTAAAAAGGTATCATATACAATTATTTCAGCCTGAAATCATGGGTAATTTTTGATGGATCAAAAGATAGAGATTCTGCTAATGGCACTTGGGTTTCATTATCAACTATAGAATAATCAGATAAAAAAGCAGAATCAGATCTAACAATTCTAAAAAATAATTCTGAAATCAAAATTAGTGAATTTATTTTGAAGGTTGAAATGTTTTAAGGAAAGTAAAAATTTTATTATTTATTTATATTTAGAAAATAAAGTAAAGTTAATTAGCAACTACTAAATGAGTTAAAAAGCGAATGATTTAAAATAATTATATATATTCACATTAATAACTTTAATATTTTATAAAAGATATTTTTAAATTAAATTTTTATTATAGAATTTTATTTTATAAAATTTATCATGATAATCTAAATCAACCAAAAAATAGAATGTCATTTTAAAATAAAATATTTAAGTGTTATAAAATCTAATACAAAACTTTAAATTAGATAAAAATTTTTGTTTTGTTATTATTATTGGTTAAAATGAAGATTTTGTTTTACAATTTTTTTGTATTTTTCAGCCATCATAAATAATACCCTACATTCTCATAAGATCAATTAATAATAAAGTTTAACAAATTATTTTAAATTAATTTTAATCGTTTCATATAATACCTTCATTTAGAATTCAATTAATAATATATATATATCTATAATAACAAGTGCCAAGCGATATCATCTATACATTAGATTCTTTAACTTTTTTTGTTTTGGTTTAATATTAAATTTTTAAGACTGTTGCTTTTTAATTATTTTTTTACTTGAAGAACTATCATTAATTTATTAAAGTAATCCTTATTTAACCCATAAACAAGATAAAATTTTTATTGGTTATGGCATTTTTGAATGATAGAAATAAAGACACCATGATAATTTAAATTACTGAGATTGAGATTAATAAATTTATTGATTAGTATTGGTGTTTAATATGGATTTTTAAAATCATTTAAATGAAATATAAAAATTTTTAATTTCATGAATTACCTATCCCTTATAGATATTTTTGGAGTTGAGTTTAAACAATAAATCAGTTTGCATGTTAAAAGTTAAAAATCTGTAATTGGTGGAATTGCTTCCCTTTTAATCTTAGTAGCTAGTTTAGGGTATTTCTCATATATTATAAATGAATGGGTTTAATATAGTTTACTTCCTAAGTCAAGTAACACAATGTAAGTTGATGATAGTTCAGAATTAATATATAATGAGGATGAAGCTTTATTTGAATTTTTTTATTGGAAGTACTCAAGTCATTAAATTGACCCATTTAATTAATATAATAATATTCTTACTCCCTTAGGAATTTACTTTATTGATGGCAAACCATAAGAAACATTTTCTTTTCTAAATAATGTAGAATCTCTTTCATCTTATGGAACTAATAAATTTGCTTTGAAAGAATTAAGACTTTCATAAAATAGTAAAAATATACCATCAAAAGATAAAAGAGAATTGATGCTTGTATTTATAAAATGCAATCAAATATATTTATCTGGAGAACAAAAATGCGCTAGCGATAAAGAAATAGAAGATTTTTTTACTTCGGCTGTTAATTACATGGTATTCTAGATAAGCCTAAAATAATTTAACTCAAAAATAGAATCATTTGAATTTGTTAAAAAGGCCTTCTATTTTTCAATAGACAAAGTTATCGCAACTTAAGGTTAAATATTACTTAAATCAGCTTAAGCTTATATTGACACTGGAATTATATTAGGATCTACAGTAAAAGAAATCTTTGTACAAGATATTTAAATTCTGACAACATCTTCCTCTCTAAATCTATGGAATTAAATTCTAGGATTTGATTCTTATTTCAATATGATATTTCGTCTTGATCCTGTTTCACATAATATTCAGATTGTTTATCCTAAACTTGGAGAAGTTTTGGCTTAAGTTGGATCAATAGTTAATGTACTATTGCTTTTGAAGTATCTTATTTTATTCTATAATGAAAAAATATTAGAAGACAATTTCATAGATTAAGTATTAAGCTTTTATTTTATTGATTATAAAAAATTAAAAAACTCTAAAGTAAATCATAATAAAAAAGTATGTTCACTATTGATTGAGCAAGCATAAAAAAAACTAGTATATATCAATATCATATATGAACTTTCAAGAATACAATTGTTCCTCTAAAATCATTTTGGTCGTAAAAAGTTATAAGAAAGCCATTCAATGGGAATTTTATTACAATCTCCAGATTAGAATAAAAATTTAGATTTAGAACAAGAATTGTTTCATTAATGGGAGATAGAAAATACAAATGATGAAAACACAGCGTTTCATATAAAGGACTTTTTCTTATTAAGTTAACCTAATTAGAAACTGAGCCAAGTAGAAGATTCACCTATAAACAAATATAATCCAGTTAATTCACCAGACTTGAATTCATAGATTAAATGAATCATAATATTTTAGAATGCCAAAGATATATATATATAATTTAATTATAATATTTATCATTTATTTGTTTAAAGGAAATGATTCATTGAGATTTTTAGAGATTTAAATTGCATGAATATTAAAGAAATTGCATTAAGAAAAATCATATTTTTGATTTTCAAAATATAAAGTTTATTTTTTCATTTAATTTAATTTTTATTGCAATTCTTTCCATGAATCTTAAAATAAGTATTTCCTTCAACTTTAGAAGCATTATTGTTTTAAATCGGCTATTTCTTTTGAAAATAATTAATATCTTCATATTCTTTATTTTATTTCAACCATTACTCATATTATTTCTTTTATAAGAATATTTAAATACTTTATTATCAAAATATAAACTAGCATATTTCTTATCATTTTATTAGTTTTCAAATCCTTTCTTGGATTATAATTAATTATCTAAATAAGTCTCTGTTTTTTCTATCATCTGTTTAGTAACAGGCTTTTTACTTAAGATGGTCTTTCTCTCTGTTAAAGGTAAACCTGTTATAATATCTAAGTCTTTGGATGGTTATGGAGAATTATTGATTCTCTAAACTATTTTTTATATCGGTGGACTATATGTTTATTTGTGAGTTTTGGCTTCCTTAAATAATTGGCTTCTATCAAATTATGACGGATCATAATTCTATTGCCTATCTGCAAATATATTGGAATTGTAAAAGTATTTGACTTATTATTAAGTAAATTATTTTCTAGCGCTTTATTAGCGAGGACTTTTTTAGTTATTAAATGTTGTACTGTATTCCTAAACTAATATCACTCATATACTTCAAATTATATCAGATAATGTTTATAAATTTATTAAATTAGAAATGGGTACAGTGTGTTCTTCAGAAAAAGTAAGAATATCACCTACTATTTCAACTTGCGATTTAGATAATAATGAACATCCTCTAATTGCTATAACTTAAACTATAATCTAAAATATGGAATTAATAGGAGAATTAGAAACAGCACCCTTAATTGTATAATAATACTCTTAAAGATTGCAAAAGTCAAGTTAATATTTAAAAGTTCTTTTACAAAGTCTAGAGATTGAAGACTGTGACTATCTGAAATTATGGAATTAATTAGTTAAGACTTTGGATAGTTTTAGTAATATTTTGAAAGAAACATCAAAGAGCATTTAATTTTAAGAGCAACTTCCTATAATCTCTTATAACTTATAAGAGATATAAAAAGAGTTAGAAACAAATTTAGGTTAAAAAAAAGGAAAAAAATCGTTAATTAATAGAACTTAATCAAGTATTATACAGACAAAAGTAATACGAATTCAAAAGAGACATTAAACTGATAAAATTTGAAATTTGCATCAATAAAATGTTATTTACTATTTGAGATAATTTAAAATTTATAGTTAATATTTTCTTACAGTTTATATAATGATATGATCAGAAATTTAGGATTACCAAAATTGAAATTATAAAAATTAAATCTCTTAAAGAATGAGAACAATT
Source organism: Paramecium sexaurelia (assembly GCA_000733375.1). Lineage (NCBI taxonomy): Eukaryota > Ciliophora > Oligohymenophorea > Peniculida > Parameciidae > Paramecium > Paramecium sexaurelia. The sequence continues at coordinate 506,404 of JPFM01000007.1, read as the reverse complement.
TAAAATTGATTTATATGAAGATAAGAATAGATGAATTTTAAATTTTGAATTACTTTAATTAATATTTTTTATAATATAATAAATATATTTGATGAATAAATATCAAGACCCAAGAATAAAAAAATAATTATATTAGATTTGGTAAACAGCAAATAAAATATTTTGGAATGGAAAATTGTTTACTGGGTATCTACGATAAATAATTAATTTATTAGTTCTGAGAACCATAAATTATTGGCAAGTGTTAGTTTTATTACAATACCATCTATTCTCTTTTATATATTTATGTCACCTGTAAAAATAATTTATAAGATAGGAATTTGCAAAAAGTGGATAAAATGGATATACTGTAGTGTTTGTAATTATTTAACTTACTATTTACATACTATTATCAATAACAGTTTGCATGGATCCAGGCATAATTCCAAAAATCGTAAAGTTTATTTACATAAAAGAGACCTGAATATGAAATGAACGAGGAACTTCTAAAAGTGCCTTCAAAATATACAAAAGTTGATTACAGGTTTATAGTAGATTCTAAGATGTTTATAATAAAGGCTCATTAATTTAAATTAAAATATTGTTCGACATGTATTTTATATATATATAAAATATATTAGGTGCTATCTATAGACCAGCAAGAGCTTCTCATTGTCCTTCTTGTGATAATTGTGTAGTTAGATTTGACCATCATTGTCCTTGGATAGGATAATGCATAGGTCGTAGAAATTATATTTATTTTTACTTCTTTATTATGTCAGTCTCTTTTATGCTGATTTTTGTATTTGGAACTTGTCTCTCATATATAGTAGACGAATCTAAAAAAAGATCAGAATATATGGATACATCCGAAGCAGTGTCTAAGACTATTGGTTAAAATCCAGTTAGTTTAATACTAGTAATTTATTCTTTTGGAGTAATTTTATGATTAATTAATTTAGTTCTCCTGTTTCGTTGTAGGTTTATGGTTCTTTCACTCCTATTTAGTGTTAACTAATATGACTACTAATGAATATCTTAAGAAACATTGGATAGTTGAAAGTAAGAATCCTTTTAGAAGGTATTCATTAAATGTATCTTAGATAAAATATTTTTAAAAATATCGTTAGTGTACTTACTTGCATTTCCTAACTAAAATTTTTGGAGTTGAAATAATCAATTTATGAAACTAAAGATTATATGCAAGTATAATATAATCTAATATATATAAGAGCCCAATTCATACATAGAATCATGTTAATGAAGCGAATGACTCATCAAAATATAAGGATGAAGAATAAGTATAAACAGATAATAGAAATAAGAACAACAATAATAATAATAACATGTTAAATAACATACAAATTATTACAGAAATACAATCCTGATTATTATAATTACATATATATCCAAATTTTATTAAATAACAATTATTAATTTCTATTAATATAAAAAATTACTATTAACTGATATTCTTCACAATAAAATTAACTTAATGGATTAACTTCTTGTTATATATATAAAAATTGCAAAATTTTAAATTATATTATCATTCCTATGATTAAATTTTCTTTTTTTCTATAATCTCTTGTATTCTGTTCACTTATTCAGTTTATTATACATTATTCAATTATGTTGATATTGATTTTAATAAGATTGCTGGCATTTTTGTTAGATGATGTTAAAGTGCATTTTCAATCCAATCTAATGTTCTTAATTTATGTAACAAGAATTCTACTTATTAAGAATCTAATCTCTCAGCACATGGCCCTGTTTTCATCATTGTTGATATTATTATCTAATCATCTAATGAAGTTAATGCTTAACAATAAGCTTCATTAATATTATTTTTCTAATAATTATATATAAAATTTACATCTAATTATTCATCAACCCTTTACATTATTTTTAATTATTCAATAACTTTAGGAGATGAAAATTATTCTTAAGTTTATTTACTATCAGAAGTAAGAACAGATTAATCTTTATTTCGTATAGGTGAAGCCTCTGAAGTTGATCTTAAATGTTTCTCATTTAACTTTCCTTCTACATCACTTATCTTCCCTGAATTTAATTCATAATTAGATTCTTGTAATTTGGATTCTGTATTTAATTAAGACTTCTACGCGACAAAAAAAATATCTTGGATTTTTGTTTTAGATTTTTAAGGAGCATTATTTAGAGAATCAAATATTTCCTAAGTTTATAAATTTTAATCATTTTAACAAGGAATTAATTAATCTTTATAAGATTACTCAACAGGAACTACTTTTTATTAATGAAATTAAATTTATTATTATTTAGAATTCTATTATAAGTTAATTTTTTTTTCTATATTTTCCTACATTCTTTCTAAAATCTATTCAATTTTGTCAATTCTTTTATTTAATTGATTCATATCTTAACGTGTATTTTATTCAGAAATCTACAATCTTTAATTTAAAATTTATTCAAAAATGGCACTTTATTTGGCTTTTGCTGAGTCATATAATTATAAAAGATCCTGTTTATCTTATAATCTCTTTTAATTCGAATTAGCAACTTTAACTTAGGACTTTTAGATCTCTTAACTTTAATTAATATATTTCTTCTCCTTCTGATTACTATATTCTGTATGATTTTAAATTTAGTTAGGATAAACTGCTTAAACAGATGGAGAATATTAAGAGGAAATATTATTGATGTTAGAATCTGTCAACATTTATACAGGTGATGTTCTACTGTTATTTTCGAACTATTATTGAGGAGAATTAAATTAATATGTTTCATTTTTTACAAGAATATCTGCTAAATTCTATTTTTAATTAGATGGTTCTTGTTCTCTTGGTCTATTTTCAATAATTTGGATATCAGATGTTCTTTAAAAAAATCCTTTATTAGCATTTGTTTTAAAAACCGATTTATGTTCTCTAGCTGATTGTTATAATGAACGAGAATCTTTAAGAGATGACATAGCCACTTAAGCAGCATCCCTTACATGTTTAATCTTATCAAATCGCAATTCTCCTACTTTGTTTACGAAATGTTCGTTTACTCTAAAATAATGAGGGAATATCACACTTAATGAATAAATAATATCTAATGAAATTTTACTAGAATTAAATAAAAGAATACCGCGAATTCCATTCTTCCGAATGTAAACAATTTTTAATTATATTTACACAATCTTCTAAACAGGGTTCAAACATCCCTTCTACTGTCAGTATGAGACTTAATAAACTTTCAAGTAATCCTTGTTATGTTTTACAATGTGGAGATCTAATTACAATTTATTTTGAAATATTACTTTAAAATTTCTAAGGTTTTAATTGTATACTATTTAAATATTCTCTCCATTAATTATGTATCGGTTGTTTATATTATTCTACATAATGATTGGGCACTAATTTATTGAGCAACTTTATTATTATGCGTGAAATTAGATTATAGTAATTCTGTAATCTATTAAAATATTTCATATTTATTTGAAGAGGTTTGAATAGTAAATTCATTGATATTTGCGAATGTGTCTGATATAACTTAAATAAATGTAGAATCTCCTTGAATAAATCAACCTAATTTTTACCTTCTTATATTCTTTTATTTATAATTTATACAATCCGTGGAAGTTATTCTTAAATATCACTGCCTCTTATCTCTGCTAAAACACCAAAAACTTTAATGTAGTCTTTTTTTGCTTATTTAGAAATTTCGTTAGAATCTAGTAAATTAGTTAATAATGCAAATTGATTTTATTGCAATTAGGCTATTAAAGTTCTCAACTCACTATAGCCTGTCTAAGCCGTGCTTTGAGAACTAAAAAATACCTTATTTATAGTTACTGTAATTTAGCTAATGATGCTAATAAAATGGTTCTTAATTATGAATTAGAATCATTAGTATTGAACAATCTTCTCGATTTATTTAATGTATTGTTATTCATATTAAAATTTTATTTAATATATATTCTTATTTAGAATAAAACAAATAAAAATTTATTTTAATTTGTTATGACTTCAAAAAGGTTCCCACTTAATTCTATTTTTTTATGCATAAATTTACATGTATATTATGATAGATATCATATTTTTTAATAACTGTTTAATTATCCATTTTATAATAAATATTAAATATTAATGATAAAGAAGGATCAATAAAATCTATATTAATGTGATTAAATAGCAATTATAAATTATGTTTACATATGTTTTCTTTAAAGGAATATAAAGATTATTGATTTTTTTGAGAATAAATTTTATATTTATTTTTAAGACTCTAAGAATTTGAATTGCTATTTTATATTAAACATAGATAATTATTTTTATTTAATTAATAAACACATATTATATTAATACTAGGAATTAAAGAATTCTAAAATTTTAGAATTTATCTAATATTCTAATGATTATTAAAAAAATAAATAAAATAAGTTTAAAATGGCTGATTAGCTTTAAACATATGGTATTACAATAATTAAACGTTAGCAAATAATAGAGAAGAGTAACTAGTAAATACTAATAATAGAGCTGAGTTTTCTTTAGGAAAATTTACTCCAATCGAATTAGAATGGGACAAATTAATAATTAATGCAACAATTAAAGTTGGAAAAGTATATCTCTATATAAATTGAAATAGGTTAGCACATAAAAGTGTTTGTTAAATAATCTTAAGGGAATTATGAAACCAGCACATTTCACTGCAATCCTTGGTCCTTCAGGATCAGGTAAAACAACCCTGTTAAACTTTTTATCTGGTCGTTTAATATCTGACAATTTATAAATATCAGGAGAACTAATGTTAAATGGAAAAAGAATAGATGATATCGATAAATTTAATGATTAAATGGCATATGTAATGTAAGATGATATATTGCTTGCAACATTTTCACCAAGAGGTACTTAAACTTAAAATACTTTAGAGGCATTTTATTTTTCAGCTAACATGAGATTAACAATATCTGCGGAAGAGAAGCATTAAAGAGTTGAAGCATTAATAAGAGAATTGGGTATTACAAAATGTGCAGATACAAGAGTTGGAAATACTTAAATTAGAGGTGTTTCAGGAGGTGAAAGAAAGAGAGCAAGTATTGGTGTTGAATTGTTAACAAATCCAAGTTTGATATTTTTAGATGAACCAACTACTGGTTTAGATTCTTCTACTGCCTTATAAGTTATAGATCTCTTAAAACGATTGGCAAAGAATGGAAGAACCATTGTTAGTACAATTCATTAACCTTCATCTGAAATTTTTAACAATTTTGATCGACTTATGCTTTTAGTTAGAGGAAATATTATTTATTAAGGGGATGCTGAATAAGCTATTAAATATTTTGGTGATATGGGCTTTTAATGTCCCAATTTTTCAAATCCTTCAGATTATTTTATGAAATTAATGAATGAAGAAGGATTGCTTGTAGAAAAAATTTAAGCAGGAGAATAAGATGATTTTGATGAAGCTAAAATCAAAGAAGAATTTGAAGAAAGACTTAAAAAATTCATTAATAATTATTAATAATCTGATATGATTAAAGAATTATAATCAAGCGAGACAGCAATGATTAAGGAAAATGATTCTGGATTTCATATTGGATTTATTTAATAATTTGTTCTAATTTATCAAAGATCTTTTTTAAATGAAATTAGAAATCCTATGGATGTTAAATTGAAAATATTTTAATCAATTGTTAATGCAATCATGCTTATGTTAGTTTATTCTGATGTAAAAATTAATTATTAAGTATTTAGTTAGGAAATTATAATGAAGGATTACAGAATCGTTTTGGAGCACTATTTTTTATTTGTACAGCAAATGCATTTGGTGGAATTTAAGGTGCACTTCATACATTCTCAATGGAAAGACCTTTATTTTTAAGAGAAAGAATAAATAAAACTTATAGCGTACATTCATTTTTCTGGGCAAGATCTTTGGCAGAATTTCCTTTTCAAATTTTATATCCATCTCTATGTGTCATAATTGTTTATTATGTTATTGGATTAAGTGATATTAATGATGGAAAATTCTTCATGTTAATATTAGTTTAATTCTTAACTTATCAATATGCAGTTTCATACGGATTATTATTATCAACAATAATACCAAAAATTGAAGTAGCTACTGCATTAGTACCTGCTTTAGTTATTCCTTTTATGATATTAGGAGGGTTCTTTGTGAACTAAGATAATATACCTTATATTTTCTATCCATTCACATATTTATCAATGTTTAAATATGGCTTTGAAGCATCAGTTATTGTAAGAAAATAAAACTTATAATTTAATAGAATGAGTTCGACGATGTAGAATATGAGTGTATGCCAAATGATTAATGCGACCCAGTTGATATGTTATCTATTACTTTAACTAAATGGGAATGCTGTTATGTATTGATTGGATTGGCTGTTGGAATTAGATTGTTTGCCTATTTAGCACTTCATCTTATTTCTAGCCCTGAAAAACCTAAACTTAGACCACCTGAAAAAATGTAGATCATGAATAATTAGAATTGATTTATTTCTTCTTTAAAATTTATTTGTATTATTTTTATTATTAATTTCTACAATCATTATAAATGAGTCACCTATTATCTTATAAAGTTTCTCTTATATCTTTTGATTATAAAACGTTTCTATTACTTTTAATTTATTATAGGAAATTATCATACTCTTTTACTTTATCAAATATAAGTTTCTTTCAGAACTATTCTAACTATTTATTTAATTTCTTCGCTTCTTCTTTTGTTCTTACCTTAATAAAATTTATGATGTTTTGTTTCAAGATTTCACAATCTATTTTTTTAAGTGTTATTAATTTAGTAAGCTATGCTTACCATCTTTACTAATATTATTAGATTAAAAATAAATATATTAATATATTTATTTTTATAATGTGGCAACTTACTAATGATTCATATCTTAAATTTACGACACTTCCTGAAATTCTAAAAAGACCAGATGCTAAATTAAATTAAATAAGCATAGAAAATAAAATAGTGTAGGAGGAACAACCTGAAAAGACTGAACTTAAACCTAAAAAAGTACATATGAAACCAAGATTGCCTGTTTTATCAAATTTGCTATTAAAACCTAAACAAGCTCCTATTTCACCTAAATAAACTAATGAAGAAATTAAAGTTACAAAGAAATAAAGGTTAGAACCTGCTAGATCAGTATTATAAATTAAATCAAATTCAAGTGAAACTTAATTGGTATAGAAAAGAACAAGTGAAAAATTAGAAGTTTAGGAAACAAAATAAATAAAATTAAAAGTTTAAAAAAATCAAGTGATCATAGATGAATATGAAATGTAAGAGGTTATTGGTTAAGGTTCTTATGCAATAGTGAGAAAAGGAATTCATAAAATTAATGGTCAGATTGTGGCTATAAAAGTTTATAGTAAAGAAAGACTTTATGATCCTCAACGTGCTAGAGCAGTAGCCAAAGAAATTCAAATTCTTAGATAATGTAATCATAAAAATATAATTCATTTAATAAAAGTAGTAGAATCAAATAAAAATGTAAATTTTAAGTTTATTATTAATTAGATCAATTTAATAATGGAATATGGAGGTGATTAATCTTTGAAAAAAGTTAAAAATTTATAAGAATTCGATATTCAATTGATTTTCTTTTAATTAATAAAAGCTGTTAGTTATTTACATAATAAAAAGATAATTCATAGAGATATAAAATTAGATAATATCTTAATAAATTCATAAAAGTAAATTTAACATAACTATAAAGAGAAATCAAACTGATAGATTTTGGATTTGCAACAGAAATAGAAGGGTATATTAATACAACATATGGAACTCCATCCTACATGAGTCCAGAAATACTCCCTCCAAATCCAAAATATAATGAAATGTCAGATATCTGGAGTTGTGGGGTTGTTCTTTATGCTTTATTATTTAATAAATTTCCATTTAGTGGTCATACAGAAAAGGAATTATAAATGAAAATAAAAAAACAAGATTTGAATATTTAATCATCTGATGAAGAGATTGTGGAAGTTTTGACAAATTGTTTGGAAAGAGATGTAGAAAAAAGAAAAACAGCAAATTAATTATTAAAAACACGATGGTTAATTTGTTTAGATTGATTTTAATTTTTAATTTAGCAAAGTAACTAATAATTTAGTTATACTTTTATTTGTTTTATTTATATAGAATAGAATTAAAGATATTGAAGTAGTTATATTATTAAATTTGATGAGCAAAATTAATTTAATAATAGTTCAAACTATTTAATTCATAAGATCTTTGAAGTTCTGGAAAGTCAACTAAAAGTATAAGAGATTTTATTACATAGTCTTTTTTTAATTGGTCAATCATAATATCCGAGAAGTATTCTTTTTCTAAAGTGTATTAAGTAGCTAAAGTTTCAGCTGTGATAAAATGTTTTTTATTTTTCAATAACTTAAAACTTATATCAATCACTTCATCTTCTATTAATTCTTTTCTATCGAAGGCATATAAAATAAATTCTTAGAATGTTATTTTTTTATCCTTATCCATATCAACCTTCTAAAATATATTCATACAGATAGTTTTAGTTTTTTCTGAGTCTTCAACGAATTCAGTGTATGACGTAATAAGCTCTGAAATACTAAAAAAACCATCATTATCTAAATCAAGTGATCGAAATACAGAATATATTTCTCTTAACTTTTCAGGGGGATAATTATTTATTATAAATTTAAGTAAGTAAACTTATAAAATATTTAGTTTCTTTGACTATCTTAATCTTTATAAAGTCTCTCTTATTTAATAATCCAACAAGACAACTTATTATTTTTTAAACCAAATATGTTTTGTAATCTCGCTTATTTTAATTCGTTTACTAGTATTTTTCTCTAAAATTTATTACAATAAGGAAATAGCCTCATCTGATATAGATTTTGGATATGAAATATTAGATGATTATATTTCCAATTTGAGTAGACTTACCATCGTAGATTCGAATGGTGAATTATGATAGAGTAGATAATATAAGATTATTCCTAAAGACCAAATATCTCTTTCTTCAGAATATTCTTGATTTTCAAAATATTCAGGTGGTAAAAAATGTGTCTCCTCTAAAGTAGGCTTTTTTTTCATAAACAAATGGAATAGATCATATAATTTTAGGTATTTGTCTCCAAATAAAGCAAAAGATTCTAATGTTAAATGTCCATGAGTAAGTTTTTAATGATGTAGGTATTCAACAACCTCAACCATTTGATTAAATATAAAAGCTATGTCTTTTTCATTATTGAATATTTTTGAATTCAACACTACTATTTTATTATTGTTTTCTTCAGATACATGATATTTTTATTGTTCCTCATAGATTTCAAATTATTGTATTAAATTTGGATGATGCTAGGATATATAAAATAAAGTACAAGTTAGTATTTAAGCAGCTATGCAATATATTTTGAATCTGAAGATTTATAACTCTTAATTATTCTAACTGTGCCTGTGTTATTATGTTAAATTGTTGTAAAGGGGAAATCTTTATCCTCTTTTTACAATAAGCTATAATATGAAGAAAAATTTGTATTTCTATAGACCAGAAAAAAATTTAAGTTTTTTAAACTTTATCCTGGTTAATTCAAATCACTATGAGATTAAAAAGCAGTATGGGTATTATGTCTAGACTATGATCTCATTCCATTTTATTAGGTTGTTTATCTGTTAGGAGTAGTTGTTTACGATTATTTTTACTTTGCTTCCTAAAGTTTCGCTTTCATTGATTATTTCATCTACCTTGAAGAACACTAACCCATTTCAATATATATTATGCTAAGATAACAAAAATTAAATGAATTAAGACAATTTATTCACTGACTTGATAAATACGTAATAAATATAAAAAGATAAATTCTCAATTAAATTTATAAGAGAATATCATTCTAGTATTCTTCCAAAAAGTTGTGATTTTAAATATTCTTCATCAAATCGATTTAAATAGGCAAAGATTAAGATTCAAAACTAATTAAATTTATAAAATCAAATGTCCTCTTATATTAATCAGTTTTTGTACTATAGATTATAATAAAAAAGGAATCTAATTCAAATAATTTACTACATAATTACCTGTTTTTATCAATAGCTGTTTGAATCATTAATTAAAGATTTCATCAATAAATATTACATCAAAATTAATATAAGTGACATTTTTTGAGACTTTATACTTTTTTACATAACATTTTATATATTTATTTAAATTTTTTCTTTATCTCTATTTATATATATTAGTTATTACTATATTCTGCCTGACTTCCTTACTTTAAGTACTTTTGTATTAAATTATATTATAATACATTATAAATATCATAAAATTTATGATTAATCTAAAACTTAAATCTTTACCTTTTTTTAACAAAAATTTAAGTATCTCTCTTTATTTTAATTAATTGTTAATTTCAAAAAACTTAATTAAGAATAAAAATTTTAAATAAATCCATATTTATCTATAGAATTATTCTAGTTTTATTCCATCATCAAAATCTATTAATAAAAAAAGCGAATGAATTTATAGATAAACCAGAGAATTGCAATATCTAATTAAAAAGATGATAATATACTTTAATTATATAGAAAAAATACATTTTGGAGAGATATTAGATTATTAAATATTTCCATAACTCATTTATAATTTAATAAATGATAATCTGCTACATTATTTAGTTTATGCTTTTTTAACTATTATCAATAAGTAAATATTCCCTATTTTTACTCTTCTTTGAACTGTATATTTTAGATGATTAAATTATTGCTTACATTTTTGAATTTTTCAATACATCAAATTGTTTTTCTACCTTTATTTTTCATACTAAATCATTTCTGCTCTTATTAAATGTAATACAGCAAACACCATACTCTTCCACCTTTTTTATAATATCTTTTGAATGATTTAAATTAAGTACTAATCTATTTTTTTAAATTTTCTTCATCCATTATCATTTATCACTATGAGGAAATTCTACTTCAGACAGTCACTATTATTAATTTTATTTTGAACTACTACTAAACTTGAAAATATGCATATTTATAATATAGAGGATGATTTTATTGTATAAAATAAACTGAAATAATAGATTTCATTTCTGACGCATTCTTTAGTATATAATTTATATTTCATGAATAAATTCATTATTAATAAATTAGTATATGTCAGAAGAATTAAATTCAAGTCTTGATTCACTCGAGTTAGATCTCTATCATAAACCCAATCCTTAGATAAAAAAGATCATTGATTATTTAAGAGCACTAAGATTACGATTTTGTACCGATCCTAAGGCAAAAGAAAATAATTATTATTGTAACCAGTCACACATTGAAAAAAATAATAATGATGATTTTGGAATTTAACAAAATAGATTCATTCAAAGGAAATAATAAGAGACTGCCATAACATTTTTAATGAATATTTCATGATTTTGCTTTGTTAATGTTATTTTTCAAGTTTGATTCAGTAAAATTTAAACATTGATAATTTCATTAGATTATATTATGTTGCTAAAATTCTATCTTTTCAGAAAGTCACAAGCTTAAAAATTTGTGATTCTAAAAGTACTCAATTTTAATATAAATTATTATTAATCATGGTGAGGAAGCATCATTAAAAAATGAAAGCTGTCAATTAATTTAATTAAAATTGAAAATAAATTATATATTCATTACTAAACATAAATTTGTGATGTAAACTAATCAAAGAAACTTAAAAAGTTGTAATTCTGTTTGTTTTTTATCATTTTTATATAATATTAAACAAAGTAATATTGTTAAATGCATAAGATTTATTGGTTACAAACCAAAAGCTTTTGATTAAGATCAAATAAACCAAAAATGTTAATTCTTTTAGTATAATAGGATACCTAAATACTGTAAATTATTTATCAAGTCTGATATATAAATTATTTTTTGATAAACTATATTAGTTAGAAGTCTTCAAATAAGAGAATTATAATTGGAAATTTATTTAAATTTCGTAAAAAGGTTAAATAATAGAACTTGACACTATTTCAAGTTAGAACAAGACATTATTTGATTATATTGTTTAGTCAATTTAATTCATTTTTGTCAAAGAATATTTTTCATCCTTATGTTAAAAATCAGCTATTCTCAAAATTAAATGCATTTTCTAGAACTAAAATAGTTTCAAATTAATCATTTGCTTAAACATTTAGATTCTTAATATATGCTTTGTAAAATAATTTTAAAAGTTAAATTCTATAAAATATTTATTTTAGTGTCTATTTCATATTTGCTGAAATTTCAAAAATAAATAAAATCAGATATGATTATTTATATTTGACAACAAACTCTAATAAATTGAATGTTAGTAATTGTTATCTTATCAATTTTATAATCAAAATGGAAATCCTTTCAATTAATGATATTATCATTATATGTACAATTATAATTCACATATTAATTTAATAAGTTACATAATTTAAATATATTTGAGAATTTAAGGATACCATTTTGAGATGATTTATTTATTTATGTAATTTAACTTATTTATATTAAGGTTTCCATTGAGACTGACTATTGAATAATTATTAAGGGAGATCAAGCTATTTAGCAAATAGAAATTCAAAAATGTTTAGTAAAAAATTTAGACTAATTAATAAATACATAAATTATGAAGTTTAATTAAAGTGTTTTAGTAAATTTAAATAAAAGCATAAAATAAATTTAATTTTTTATTCAAAATTTGAATACTTTAGATAATATTCAAGATAAGATCTATTGTATTAACGTAAGAACCGAAGTTATGAAACAGTTATTTGAAAGAACTTATAATTATTACAAGAGTGATAAAAACCTCAAGAATTATAGTGAAAAATAAAAGTATCTTATCAATTGTATCAAATGGAAAAATAATATATCATATAAATTAATGAAAAATTAAGTTATTTAATAGATTAAGATATATTGATAAAGGGTGAATGATTATTTGTAATGAATTATAATAATTAACTTATTTGAATTTTTATTACAATACATATACTACATAAGAAAATGTTAGATTAAACTGAAGGCTATAAAATTGAAGATTAACTCTTACTTACTAAACAAGGAAATACTACTTAAAAGTAAAGTTATTTGATTTTATTAGTTCTCTTTAATCAATGAGAGCTATGTTTTATGGATTTAGAATGAAAAACAAAGCTATTTAAAACAAGAAACGATATCAATAACTTGCCCCTATTCATTATCATATCATCAAGGATGTTTCTCGAAAAGAATATTATTAGTAAGAAATATTATGATTATTTTGAAAAGTGTCATAGAAAACTGGATAAGTATGGGGGAAAGTAAACAAATCAAAATTTGCTCGATTTAAAAGAAAATTGAATAGAAAATGGAGAGAAATAAAGAAATCATAAATTGTATAGAAAATGACTAAATAAATAAAACTGATTCCAATTATCAATCCAAACAATGAATTCAAATTAACATGGGATATATTTTTAGCCTTTATAAGATTTTATCTATTGTTTGCGATACCTTATGAGACAGCGTTTAATAACAAACTTTTATACAATTAACTTTTATGGACTTTATAAGCATCTACAGCCTTGTTGATCTTTGACATCATCCTAAACTTTATAACATCATTTTATGAGAAAGGATGTCTAATAACAAATCATTTTAAGGTAGCTCGAAATTATCTAAGAAATGGATTCATTTATGATATTTTTTGTGTTATGACATTAGTTTTAGTTCTTGCTCAAGAAATTAATGAATAAAATAGTTATATTGATTATAAACATTAATCACTTCGAGAATATAATTATCTGATAAGTGTAACAAGCATTTTAGGAATCATTATTTAATTATAAAATATCATTAGAGTTTTTTAAAGACTTTAAAACAGCCAAGATTATTCAGAAACTACTTCATTATTAATAGATTTAGTAAAGATTGAATTATATTGTAGATTAAACTTGTTATGTTTCTATTTTTATTGGAACATATATTCAGTTGTATTTGGTATTTTGTAGGAATTTAAGAGTTAGCTGAAGATTCATGGATAAAAGCAAACGGTTTATAAGATGCTTCTTATACAGATTAATATATAACAGCCTTTTACTTTTCATCAGTAACTATGTTTACTGTTGGATATGGAGATGTAGTTCCAAAAAGTAAATAATCAATTAAATTAAATAGATATATATGAAAGATTAGTAACTATAGGATTTATGGTTTGTTCTACTTTATAATTATCATATACAATTTCAGCAATTTGGAATGTTTATTCAAAATTAAATGAGAAAAGAGAAGATCACATTCGTAAAATGAGAGCTATTAATACTTATATGAAGAGTGTGAATATTTCAAATTAACTTAAATATGAAATTAGAGAATATTTAACATTTTATTGGAAAGAATAAAAATTAGAGGAAAACTTAGAAGTAAAGGATATAATTGGATAATTATCACAAGATCTTTAAGAGAAACTAATCTTTGAGGCAAATACAATCATAGTTAAAGGTTGTAAGTTATTTAAGGATTATTTTTCACAGGAATTCAAAGCTGAATGCTTGAAACATGTATAATCAATAACTCTTCCACCTTGTAAGACTGTTCCTTTTGATTAGCCATGTTTGTTTTTCATTGAAAGGGGTTCTATTGGGACATATTTAAGAAATAATAGACTAAGATTAGGCACCCTTTAAGTAGGAGATAATTTTGGATTAAGAGAGTTTATGTTTGATGATATTCCATCCTTAAGATATACTTCTGTGGCATTTAGTAATTTAGTTTACATTTCAAAAAAGGACTTTATGAAAGTTCTTTTAAAATTTCCAGGAGATCATGAATAATATTGCCAATTGAAGGAATAAATTATCTTCGGTAAATCATATTTTGGTTTGGATTGTTATTCATGTAAAAGTCTATAGCACACTGTTTAATAATGTCCTTTGTTGACTTTCAATCCTGACAAAGACTCAGTTATTAAAAGATATTAATATCCTACATTGTAAAAAAGATAAACATATAAACGTATTTATGATAAAAAAAGAAGAGCAATTTTTAAAGAACTTAAATAAAATGATAACCCTGACAAAATTTAACTTACAATTCCAACATTAGAATCATCTGATTCTTCTGAATTTGAATTAAAAGAATCATGGAAAGCTACTCATTCAAATTACTTTTAATAAATGTCTAGTATCACAAGAAGATAATTTCCTAATAAGTAAGTTTTGAATATTAAACAAATTAAATCAAAGTTACATCCACACAATTAGAAAATATAGGCCATAGAGATTAATAATTTAAGAGATTTCGATGATGATCAAATAAGAGAAAGTGATAAAATTTTGTTAGAAGACTTAAAATTAAAATTAAACTAAAGGGTTAACTTGGAAATAGATTGTATTAAGAATTACAAGAATTATTATCCTAATTTTAATTCTACCTGGCTCTTTAAGACTACAAAGATTAACTTAAAATTCTTTGAATAGTGGAAATAATTAAGTCTTTTTCTAACATTTCCATATGAATTTATTAAGTAATAAATCATTTTAATTAAAGAAAATATAGAGGAACAGTATTAAGAGATGGTTAGCTTGTAAGTCCATAAAAGGACGCCAATCATCATAAAAAGAAAAAGAGAGCTACTGTAGTGTATTTTAAACCGGTTTAAGTGAAATGATTTTGAATAATTAATTAATTTATATTATGCAATCTTCACAAGAGAAACTGCCTTATTTATAACTAAGTAATCGTAGATCTTGTTCTATGGCCAATTCGAATCCTGCGATAAAGAAGTTGAAAGACACATTAATTGTTGATAATTAATCAAGCAGAAGCTACCTAAATAGAAAATAAGGAGACATATTGGATTCAATTTTAGAAGATGCTAATTTAATTATAAACAATAAATTGCTTGAATCAAATGTCTATAAATTAAAGGAATTAGGCTTGTTGAAATAATATGATCCAACAGTAGCAGTATAACAAGGATTTAAAAAAAGCAATTATGTTTTGAATGATTATCATAGTAAAAGTACTACAAATGGTTATTCAAGAAATTATGGAGGTCTATTCTACAATAGATGATAAGAATATATATACAAAATTCATTATTATTTAATAATACTAAAGAATATATCATTTATATAAAATAATTGGCAATAAATTTAATTTCATCAATCAACATCTTCCACTTTTGCTCTTTTATTTATTTATTCCATGAATTTCTCAAGTGGACTAACATTCTTAAGTTGTTCTTCTAATTATTTCTTTTTCTCACTCTCTTTTTGAGCTTTTTTACTCTTTTTTGTTTCTTATTCTTTTTGCATTTGTTTTTCATATTATTATTAAAAGTATTATTCTTATTATTATTTATCCCTTTCTTACATTTCCTTTATTAATTTATCTTTTTATTCCTTCTCCTAATTTAAAAAATGATCAATATCTTTCATATCCTTCTTATGTCCCAAAGGTAATGTTTACTATTATTACTATTATTCATGAGGAACAATAGATTACAACAAATTTGGAGAAGGAGCAGGTGCTTAAGGTTTTTTAAAGGTATTTAGAATGTCATTTAAATTTTGATCATCATTAATATTTGCTTATTTGTATATTTCCTTATTAAATGACCAATAAGTTCTAGGGGGAGGTTTGTTATATTTTCTTTTTTTGCCACTCGCATCTTCTTCTTATCCATTATTAACTAATTGCATAGTAGATTCATTTTTGAAATAAACTCCATCTCCAAGTGGTTCAAGTAATTTCATGTCGCAATCAACAAAATCACTTGGATTTCTATGGAACAATTCAAAACAAGGAAATGGACACAAGAATATCTTACTAACATTCAATAGTTTCTCGCATAATTAACATCTATAATAAGGTTTGGTTAAACCATCGAATTTCATACAAACTAAACAATATTTAAATGTATCTTCTTATTTTTATGGTATTGGAGTATGATATTGATCGGCATATTACTTCTATAATCCAAATGACAAATGATCTGTATTAGAGAAAGATTCTTTGTAAGTAACATTTAATTTTCGTTTAGCTTCATTACGATCTCTTTCAATTTATTATCCTTTTTCATTTAATAGAACTTTAGCTAGATCATGTCTAAATTAAGATGGAGATGTTTATTAGATTAGTAAAAATGTATTATGAATCATAATTTCGAAATATTCTTCAAATTCGACTCTCAATTGATGAAATCCTTCAGTATTATTTAATTATGAAGACTAATAAAAATTACTCCTATATTATTAAAGATTAGTTATGTGTTCTTACAATTATTCCTTAATTTTCTCATATGAAGTCATGTAATGCCTATTTGAAATTAGGCGTCTTTATGGAAAAACATCAACCTAAGTTCCCTATTTTATTAAAAACAATTAATCCAATTCATAATCTCCATCTTAAAGCATTTGTATTAAATAATGGTTGACATTTTAATATCGAATCACTGGATAAATGGATTGATCAACTAATTGAATGATTCTTTCTAAACTCATATCGAACATTATATAAGTAACATGATTCTAATTTGAATATTTGTATAACATTCTCATTACTCTATTAATTCTATCTTCTGTTTTCACATTATTGCATACAACCAACAAATCAATAATTTAAGAACTGTCGTAATCAAATATATAATATGCTTTGTAAGCTTTCTAATTTTATTCTACTACTATTAACTCTTAATCAGGATTATAAAGTGCTTTTAATTTCTTTGAAAATTTTCTTACTTCCAATTATAATTTTGCTCTCTATAATTCATCAAAGTATGAAAAAATATGAAGATCAACAAATTTAAATCTTCCAATTGGCATAGTTACTTCAACTCCACCTTTTAACCATGAATCAACATTCCAATAGTCATCCAAAGAAGGAAACCTATAAACTCCAAATAAAATTTGTAAGCCTAAATAAAATTAAATTTCAGCCTCTTTATATTTCTTTTTATGATACATCTATTAAGTTTATTATTATTATTATTTAAGATCCTCTTACAAAACCATTAAAAGATAATGATTTATCATTTCTGTTAAAGTAGATACAAAACTACTAGGTAAAAAATAGTTCAAAACATTTTAAGCACTTTATAAAGAAGTCATCTTTAATTAAGGAGTGTCTAAGTAATTTAGGATTTCTGTTATTTAAGAAATATCTGTTTGTTAAATATTTAATGCTTTCCCAAAGTTTATCATAGCAGCACAATCTCTTTCGTCATCAGATGCAATTTATACAAATTATTCTTCACAATCACTCAAAATTATTTCTTATTTCCAATAACAATTATATTTCTCTATTTCATCAAGTACTTAAGTGGATTATGAGTTTCCATTCATTTAACTTACTTAACTATTCAAAGCTTCCTGTTTCATTATCAAGATAATTTATTAATGTATTTCCTATATCTTTTATGTCAAATATACTTTTCATTTATCTTGGAAATAAATAGATTAATATTATTTTTTGACAATATCCTTTTATTATTTATTAATTATAAATCAATAATACTTTTTTCTTATTCCTCAAATATCTATTTTCTAATATAATATTCGATATCCCTTTTATTAATAATGCTTTTTATTAATAATTGAAGATGAAAAGAACCATTTGAATACAATTAATAATCAAATAGCTTTATTTATTTACTTAAATAATTTAATTACTTATAATATTAATTTTGTAAGTTTTATTTAACAAATAATTAAATCAAGCAATATCTAAATCTACAACTGATGAATACGATCCTTCCTAAGTTTTAAATTGACCTACATCATCATTTTGGTATTCATTTTATAATTAATAAGATTATTATTAATTGTAATTTTATGATTGTTAAATTTAAGATTATTATTATGAAATCTAAAAATTCTCTTTTAATTTAGTTGGCTTTTTTCTTGCTACCTTGAAATCCTCTATAATCTTCTTTCCTTTTTCTAGTTTTATTTCTTAGGTTTCAATTTCAAAATCAAATTAACCTTAATCTTATTAATCTCTCTCATACAATTTTATGTACAATAAATTAAACTCTTATATCATTTATTCATCTTTGAAATAATCATTACATTTAGCAATATATTCAATTTTAATTATAATATCTCTAATTAAGATTTTTTCATCTATATTTTTTATTGCTGTTAATAATCCATAAATAGCTTAAATTAACCTTAAATCATAGGTTTTATTGAGCTTATCTAGAAGAGATAAGATTTCTTTATATTTTTTTTATTTCAATAGAATCTTTAAAATTAATTTTAATATTTTCGATCTTTGATAAGTAAAAGTAAGTTCGTGAAAGTAATAGTTACTAAGTATGTCATCTTTTTCACACCTATATCGATCAATCGTTTTATAATAATAAATTAGACCTTATGTGTTTGGTATATAAACTGCTTATATTGAATTAAAAACTTAATCAACAGATGCATTGCTATGAAATAATAAATGAGTAGAATAATAAAAAGATTCAATTAAATATCTTTATGGTTTTTTTCTTATTAATCTATTTTTGTTTTTAATAAAACTTTCTAAAATATTATTTAGAATCAAGTTAACATCTTCAATGCAAATCTTTGTATTTTTTTCATCTTCCAATTAGATTTTTGAAAAATGAGAAACTTTAAAACTCTTACAATCATGCTCAAATTCATACTAAAATTAACTTTAAGCAGAATTTAATAAATTCGGAAATTTTACTTTAATGAGTTCAATAAATTAATTTAATTAACCATGTAATTAAAATTTTAAGAATCTCTTAATAAATTTATAGATTGAAATCAACAGGTCTTATTCAGTTTCTATTTCACCTTCTCTTGATTGAAAAAAATAATAGATTTTGTGTTAGTTCATTTATTTAATCAAAGATTTGAGAATTTAAAGAT
Organism: Paramecium sexaurelia; assembly: GCA_000733375.1. Lineage (NCBI taxonomy): Eukaryota > Ciliophora > Oligohymenophorea > Peniculida > Parameciidae > Paramecium > Paramecium sexaurelia. The sequence continues at coordinate 486,575 of JPFM01000007.1, read as the reverse complement.
TTTCCAAATTTTAAGATATATTTTCAATAGTAATGTTATAAAATTTCCTCATCACTCTTTTTTCTAATAATTGTAAAAATCTAAAATTATTATTAATAACAAAAACGTTATTAGGAATCACTAACCTTTTCAAAAATAGTTTTTCATATTCTTTTTATATTTATTGAAATTTTATTTATGAAAATGTAAGTTGATAATTATTTTATATATCTTACAGTTATAGTAGTTCAATAATTAAAAAGTATTCTTCTAATGAATTTAATTCTGGATAATTCTTTTAAATTATTGGTTGTAATTTTTATTGAAAAATCATCCAATCTATTTCTGACTTTTTTTTTTAAGATAATTAATTTGTTGCTTATTCAAATAAAGTAATATAAAATTCATTCCAAAGATATTTTGAATTTTAATAAGCTAAGGCAAAAAGAAAATCCTTAATTTCTAAGTATTCAGATTAATCTTCTAAAATAAGTTATGTTCTTTATAACAAGTAGAATAAATTAGATCTATTATCACTTTCAATATTTAAATTTCTAATTTTGTTATAATGATCGTTAATTGAGGATAGTTATGATGAATCTTATTCTTGGATTAAATAAAGTTAAAAGTTTTCAACAAAATCTTTAATTTCTTATTCAATTAATTTATTAATGGCTGGTTTAACTTTACTAAAAAGAAATTCATTGATTTATCTATAATCTTAAACACTCTTTAGACAATGTGGTAAAAAAAATCCAAAAAATTAAAGTTCAATCTCTGATAACTCTTTTTTAAATTCATGTTATAAATAATATTTCTAAATTATTGTTTGATTTAATTAATTACTTAATTCATTTGTACTCATACCAAATTCATATTTAATACATTCTTTAGCAAATCTTTTAATATGATTAATAATTTTGGGATCTCCAACATTTATTTAGACAGAGTGATTAACTAAAAATTCAACAGTTTTATTTGAAAATTAAAATAGTTTTTTTGTTATCTTAAATGAAGATTCTAATTAATTATCTATTAAACCAATATTTTTAAATTCATTTGAATAATTACAGGGTTCTTCTAATTCATCTTCAGATGCATCAGAAAAGGAATCTGGTTAAGGTAATTTTGATTCTAATTTATCAATTTCAATTTTTAATGAATTGGGTTAAACAATAAATTAAGCTGTATGTTGAATCTTTAAATCTAATAAGTGAAGTAAATAATAATTAAGTTCTAAGTCAGTTTCTAAATTATTTTATAAATATCTAACCAATTAATGATATTTCTATTTTGATGATATTTTTATATCTATAAATTCTTTTAATATAATTTCAATATTAATTAAACTAAAATAATCATTTAGATTAAAGTGATTTATTTTAAAAATTTCTAATAAAATTTAATATTTATTAATTCCATTAGATGATGTCAAAAATATTTCAGTAAATTTAGCCAAAATAAAACTTGAATCTACTTCTAAATAAGAATAAATAAGAGAAAGTTTGAGTAAAATAAATCCAATTTATAAATCAGCATTTTACAGTTAAAGAATCTCTTATATAAAAGGTTAAACAAATTTTTATATAACTTTTAACTCATCAATCTAATTTACAAAATAAAATTAATTTAAACAAATAATTGATAATCTTTTGAGTATATTATTATTCATATTTGATTTTAGATATTCAACTACTTACTTAATTTAGGTTCTAATTTTTAAATTGTCTTCAAGTTGTTATTCTCTTTCTTCCCATTAATTTAAAATCTAAAGTACTTATTTAAGAGTTTTAAGTTCAGATTAAATTTTATTTGCCATAATCTTTTCCCTTATTGATTATTTCAGATTTGAGTTTTTTAATTAATTAGCAAAGTGTTTTGCTATTTTAGCCTAAAAAAAATGTATATCACTATGAATATTAGCCATAATTAGAGAATATTATTATAGATAGTTTTTAATTTCATTACTATCATTCATAATACTTCTAATATCTGTTTACAACAATTCTAATTTCAAATTATTGATGAAGCGAATATAATTCTTTATTTTATTTTATTCGTCTGATGTCCTAGTCTTTTTTTCATTAAAACGCTATTTTAATTCATCAAATGCCATTTCTAATAATTATAATTTTAAATATGGATCATCTACAAGTTAGTTTGTACAATATTGAGCCCAAACAATACAATTAATTAAGCCTTTCGATACCTATTTATATTTTTCTATTTATTATGATTGAGAATTTGAATAATCTTTTAATATTAATAAGATTAATTTCTTTAAAAGTTCAACAACAGTTAAAAATGATTAATTATTAAGTTATTCTGCTAAAAATTTAATGAGTGTATGTTCTGAATTTTCATTCTATTCATTAGATATCTTTAAATTATTATTTATCATAAAAAATTAAAAAATATCCTAACTATAATTTGATTTTATAAGATCAATTAAGTAATTATTAGCATTATAAATTATTTAATCTAAATTTTATTATTATTAACATAAAGATTATTTAGATTTTTACTTTTCATTTTATTTAAATGTTTGGCTTGGTAATTCTTTTGAAACTTAAACTCTTTTTTATCTATTAGAGTTCAATGTAACATAAATTCTTGCGCTTGAGACTTGATAATTCTCTTTTAATGGATTTTTTTTTATATTTAAATTTATTTAAAACAAAGTTTTAATATCTTTAAAGAACTTTTTAATGTTTTATGTGTCTAAAGAAATTTCTTATTCATATTTTTATTCTTAAAGTGTTTAATATATTTAATTTTCAGGTAAACACTTAAGTTTATCTTCTATTTATTTCTATTCTTCTAATAAAGAGTCTACAAATTTAGTTCTTTAATGATATAAGTGATAATCTTGGAGTTCTTATATGTATTTTTTTAAATTGGTATCATTTTTCATTGTATTAAAATATTGATTAAAATCTTCCAAACTATTCATTAAAAAGCTAATACAGCAAGCTTAATATAAAAGAGGTTAAGCTAGTGAACTTGATGAACAATATTAAAGACTATAAAATTTTTAATTATAAATTACGCTTTTAAATTTAAATTTAAAGCCCTTGGCATCATTCCAATTTGACGAAATAGAATAGACATCTTTCTATAGGTTTACCAACAATTATCCACTATCAATGTGCTTTCATAATAATAATTTAAGGCTTCACATTTTTCAGAAACATTTTTGCTTTGTGCTAATATTTCAGCCAAAGACATGTATATTCCATAGAGAATCTTTTTATCCTCTTAATTTATTATAGACGGATGATTCATTAATTTCTTAAGGATATCGACGCCATCTGAAATGTTATCATTTTCTAACAAATCAATTGCATTTTGGTACGTTTGAAAAAGCTCTGATTCAACTTTTTCTTGATTTTAGCTCATAATTATAAATATATATATAATTTCAAAAACACTTCAATTCAGCCTTCATGAAAATAGTCTCATTAAAAAAAATATTAAATGGATAAATATCTTTGGCTTGAATATATATATCTTTGTTATTTTCTATTAAAAGATCTTCTTTTTAGATTTAACCAAATTCTTAGTGTAAAAATATAATTATTCTTCTTCTTTAAAGATAACAGAAGTATCTTATATTTTTCTATTTATTAAAAAAAATTGATATCAATAATCAATCATATATACAACAAATAATGTCTCTACCTCTCTGTATTTATTCTATTCAATTTTCACTAAATGTTAACTAACATATATTATCTAGAACTTATAGTATTCAAAACCAATAAATTTATAGTTTGAGTCTTTGCAAATTTATATATGGTTATTACAATAGGATTCAAAAAATTACCTTTTTTGGTTACGATATTTTGTATTTTATATTTCCTAAAATATCATCAAGCTATTTTACTACTAAATCCTACGATTATCACATTTAATATTAAATAATAAATCATATTGAAATTCTTATTTATAGGCTTATGACTTTATAAAACAAACAAAAAGGTCCTTCTTATATATTTCATTTGCTAAGGTAAATACTTTTGTGTAAATTAGAATTTCATATATATTAAAAATTATTTGTAAACAATATTTAACAAATGTATTTGTAAATTTTTATTAATGGAGTGAAAGATTGAGGATAAAATATTAAATTTAAAGTTAATTTAAACATGTTGATAAAATATTAATTTAATTACAATTAAACTACTTTCATAAAATTATACTTATTTCAAATAATAATCTTATGGATGAAAGATAAACAGGTTTTGTGTATTACATATAAATTCTTTTAGAAATTAAAAATTGGAGAAGATTTCAAAAATAAAATAACTTCAACTCAAAGTTAATGTCAAAATTCTTTTAAACCATTTCTTTTAAATTTAAAATACAAAATTAATACAATTATAATTATCAATTTTTAATTAACTGAATGTAAGTGATGGAAAGATTATAGAAATTTTAATGAAATTCAACATATAATATTAGTATTAATAAGAAAACATTTGAGGTTAAAAAAATAATTAAAATTTCAATGTAATTTAATCACAAAAAAAGTGTAAAATAAAATATTAATTTTTATTCAGTTTAAAAATATTATTTTTTAGATTATCTAGATTGAAAAATATGAATAAAAATAAACGAAATATTTAGAGATTTATTTGAAATATATAAATCAATATAATTTTTTGTTTGTATTTGATCCTATAGTTCTGTTTTTCGAGGAAGTCCATTCAAAGTTTTCTTTACTAGTAGATTTATTCTTTTTTAATTTTTATTAATGATTTTTGAGCACTTATCCATAAACGGATTCACTTGGATGACTACAAAGCTCTTTTAGTATTTTATCTTTTAATGTATCCTCATTTTAAGTTTATGGATTTGAATTTGTACCAACATTCATTATAAATTATCTTTTGCTTTCTAATTCAATAGATTAAGGTTTAATTTGCTTTGATTTAGACCTTAAATGTCCTTCTGGTTAACGATGTAAATATGGAGCTTCGATGTGCTATTATTAATTAGAAAGTGCTTTTAAATTTGGAACTGAACCATATTATTATTTATGAGCATAATTTTAAATCAAATTTTATTATGCTAAATATATAAATATGATTTATACATTTTTAATTTTAAAGATTCTTAATTTAGTTATTATAAGTTGAACCATAAACAATAGATTTACTAGGAGGAATAATCTTTTGTTTTGGAGTTAATTCTCTATCTTCAAGACTTCCTCTTTCAGCTTCTTTTATAAATTTTTGTATTTAAAAACAGCTTAGATTGTTATTTAATAATGAATAAGATTTTTCACTTATTCTTTCGCAGTCAGTTGTGGTTTTTTATTTTTCATTGCATTAATAAGAGTATTTATCAATTAATTATTTTTGCAAAGCTTTTTTGGAGCTAACTTATTCTAAAACACGAGAACTATTTTAATGAGATATTTTATCATTTGGTGTTATATTGTCTCTTCTTAAACTAGGCTTTTGATTCCAACTTTCAGGAGTATTTGCATTACTCCTAACAGGGTTTGAATTTATGGATTCAAATTTATTAAATTATTTTCGAATTGGTGATTAAAGTTATATTTAATTAATAATAGAGATGGGACTATGAATTTCATCATTTTCAAAAATGTCACAATATTTTTAATTATTAGACAAATTACATTCAAAATTTTATTAACTAGTCATGGTTTTTTAATTTTAATTATATTCCATATTATCGTTTTTTATTAGTAAATTATAACACATTTTATTCATAAAGGTTAGTATTTAATTTTAATTAACATCTAACTATTTCAAACTCAAATGACATTGATTATTAAATAATTGGCATTTTATTTCATCTACTTTTTTTTAATATTTTTGCATTATTTCATCAAAAGGTTTCATTTCCATTTTCTTAACAATATTTTCATGATTTGTAAAAATATCAATAGAAAATTGTTTTAATTATTGTATTAATTACTTGATATATTCTACCTATTCCTAAACTTGATTTTAATATGTAGAATAATCATTTTAGAATTTCTATTGATAAGTTTATCTCAATTAATTAGTTGTGCTTTGAACTACATTAAAAAATTATTCACAATTAATATTCTATTCTTCCCATTACTTCGTTAAATTATTTTAAATATCATTCATGTTTACCAATTTTTCTTCACATTATTAAAGAGCTTAATTTAAATCTCTTTAAAAGTTATTTATTTTATCTTTTCTTTATATTTCCAATTATACCTCTTAAGTTTCTTCTATTTAAATACCTTACAAAGCTAAATTTAAAGCACATTTTGAACAAAACAATTAATTACTATTTTGTAAAACATAAAATTTTGCCTATAATATTATCAAACAAACTACTTTTTTATTTGGATGTCTTAAACAGTTCTTGCTATCATTATCACTATGTTTTAATATGTTTGAGTTTTTCAAAATTCTCTCTTAATCAGATTTTATGAAGGTCATTTCATCTGAATCTGATAAATCTGAAGATGAAATTGATTGAAAACTCATTTCTAGTCGTTAAAATAAATATTAATAAAATAAAGAAGAACTTATCACAAATTTCAAATGATTTATATTATTCTTTATTTTTACATATCTCAATTATCTCCTTATTTTATCACAAAACTAATTTGAAATTACTTTATCTCATTTATTCTTATAAGATAAATAAATTATCTTTATTTTTTTTCTCATCCTCCATTTATTTCATTATACATTCCAAAAACTATCACCTCTTTGATAGATAGAACTCAATATAAAAATAAATCAGAATATCTTCTTAAGAAGTAAATCCAAAAAATAGAATGATTATCATTACGATTTAAACATTATACTTTAAATAACTACTACTCACTCTAATGTTAAGTTCTCTATAATAAACTAAAAAAATGAACTTTTTATTCTAGAAATTCATTTAATTAATTTTAACAATATAGAATACAATTGTATGAAAAAAATAAATAAATAATATCAATAAATAAAGTACTAAAAGTTTATATGCTTTAAATTGTTGAATTAATTAACTTCATTTAATTATTAACATTTATATGAACTTCATTTTAGAATAAAACATAAAAAATAAAGCATAAAATCAATAATTAAATATTAAACATAAAAAGACAATTTTATTTATAAAAAAGTTGATCTTTAGGATGTAGAATGAATTATATCAAAAATCAAGATTTGATTGTTTTTTAATCAGAATTTTAATTAGTTATTTATAATGATAATTAATTTTAGTTGTTATTTGACTAAAAATAATATTTTAAAAAATAAAACTTTAGAATAAATTCTAAATAATCTTGGTTTTTGAAAATTAAAAAGAAAAATTATTTTAATTAATTTAGTTAGCTACTAAAAGATAGAGAAGGATTATTTAAATTATAAAATAAAATAGGGAATGGTTAAATTTTATAGATGATTTTACCTAATATTTATTATTGAAAATTTTAATAATTTAAAAATCTTTATACTTTTGAATAATGAAATAAATAACAAGAGTTTTATAGTTCTTATTTAAAATAAATATAAACTTTTAAATTGAAAGATGAAAAATTTCTAAATTAGATTTGAAAATGATGATTAGGAATAAGTAGAGTAATAATGTTATTGGAAATTGAATTATTTAGATCCTACCTATGGATTTACTCAATAATAGTAATAACTTAAATAACATTTAAAATGTACATAACAAAATAATCGTTTTGAACTTATAGAAAATGGATAATAGCTTCTAAGGAAAAAAATTCGGAAGAATGGCAAAGTGAAAAAATCAGTTCCTGAAGTAAACATGCATCTTAAAGGGTTGCTTGAGTCGTTTATAAATGAATCGATTTAGCAAGCAGATAAAGGATTTGTATTTAGACAATTATAAAATTGTCAAGAAATAAAATCGACAATAGATAAGATGGAAAGGATTTTAATAGGAATGAAATCACTTCTATTGTCTTAAATGATAAATTCTTAGTAATAAGATTGATTTTAATTGTTAACATTCTTTTTGAATTGCATTATGATATTAATAAATATAGAAAATGTCTAAGGGTTTTAGTCTGAATTTTTAAAATGCAAACGTAATGACTTTTGAATAAGAAAATGATTTATATGCTGGATAAAACATCAAAGTAATATATATCGAATAAGCTAGCTAAAATTTTAATTAGGAGAAAGTTATTATGATTTAGAGGTAAAACTTATAAGTTCATAATAAGTTAGTTTAAGGTTGGATAAGATGTAGAATGGGCTAAGAAATGTGTTGCTGAAAAAATAGAATGTGGAAGAAATGATTTTGTATGAGGATTAGCATTAAAATAATTTAGGACCTGATTTTTTAAGGAAAGATAATGCCAGAATTTTTCTCTTTAAATGACATTCAAAATTTAAAGGATTAATCAATTATAGAAATTAGAATGAAGAAGTGATTTAATAAATATAATGTATATACAATTATATGCAATTCCAGGGCAAATATTTTTGGGGATGTTTTCTTAATTCATCTATGAATATGGAGTACTCTATTATTTATGCACAATCGTAATCATTGCTAGTCTCTATGCATGTATGTATGCTAGTAGTAATTAACTATTTCCATAATGCATATCGATGATCATTCCATTTTAAATAGGATTAACTATTTTGAATTTTGATATGGTAAGTGTTGGGATCATTCCTTATTTAATCCTTACAGATCTAATTAATAGTGATATTATTAAAAGATTACCAAAAAAACCAATCCCTCCACCAAGAAGATCATTTAATCCTTAGATTGATAATCATCATAGTATTCACATCCAAAATGTAATCAAATAAAATGCCTAGAGCCTTAAAAAATATGAATATTTTCATATTTGTTGTATAACTTTGTGTTATATAGCCATACCAAAATACAATTGTACTAGAATGTTAACTATTCAAAAGACACTCCATAATTATTAAATACTGCTTTCTTATAATATTATTTCAAATCAGAATATAATACAACTATGTTCAAAACAGTAATCTCAATGATAAAATTTATCTTGTGTTCTTTAACTTTAGATGTAAGAGCAATCTTGACTGTAGCAATATTACCAAATTTTATAAATGAATAAAAAATATATTCTTATTGTTTTTTGGCCGAACAATTCTTAATCAATTATCTTGATTATGAATATGGAGTTTATCATAATTTAATTATATTTTTAAGTTTTTACATATTTGATTCGCAAAACAAAAAGTAAAATAGAATAATTATTATATTAGTACAAAATAATTAACACTTTTATATATTCCTTTATTAGTATATGCTTTTGAAACTTAAACAGAAATTTATATTTACACTTATATTGTTATAAGTTTGGTATATTTAGGATTACTTATAATTGAATAAGAGAAATAAGTTTTATATTTAAGATATATTTTAGTGATTGTAGGATTATTTATAACCGAGAAATGGTACAATTATGAAATAATTAGGTATTACAAATTACTATTGATGATATTCTTGATTGATATTGAGATGAATTTTAATATTAAAGTCTATATCTAAGCTTTTGCAGGAAAATAAATATTCGACTTACTTATATCTTACTCGCCTCTTATATCACATTAATTATTTCAATACAAATATGATCTAAACAATTTCAATTTATTAGCTTGCATTTTAAGCATGGCTACATTAATTATAACATAACATATCCATTAGTAGAATTTAATATTCTCTCGTCTCTTGTAGATATATGTAAGAATAAAATTTATAATAAAGTTATTGTCTTTACCAATATGGCCAGTGCTATTCTATTATGATAGATCAAGTGATAATCTAATAGTTGTTTTAATAAATATTATTCAAATATTATTACAGTTCTAAAAATAAGAATGATACAAATATTATATATGTAATTTTATTTATGATTTATAATTCAAATTAATTTAGAATTTGTTTGAATACCAGCATAATTATCTTAAATTTAATTGAGAGTCAAATCTTATGCCATACGCTTAATTTCTTTATAAGCGCTCATCACAAAGTATTCATTTTCACCTTCAATTCGCAAGAATAATTTCTTTTATCCAGGCAATGGTTTCTTCCCAGGTTCTACAAGACTACCTCTTTGTGAAATTTAACAATTTGTAAGCTCATGGATCATATTCAAAAATTCTTTGCTTAAAATCTTCAATCTAGCTTAGGTTGGATAATCATTAATTTCAAAATCGTAACTTACAAAATCATGATTATTTCTTTCTCTTTCTTCAAATTCATTTATAATTTGCATTGCTTCTTCTATGCCTCCTTCAATAGATTTATTAACTTAGCTATGCTATTTTAATACTCTTTTTATTGCATCCATAGCTGAATTGGCAACTTATTCTCTTGAACCTCCAGAATTAATACATAAATTGGCAGCTTTGGTAGCTTCTGATAAAATCTAAGATTTCAGTGCTGGATCTTTAATTAACTACATAATTCTCTCTCTTTCAACTCTATCTCTTTCCTCTTATTTTTTTAATCTTTCTCTAAAATAATCAATATAGAATTTACTCTTCACTTAATTTCCCTTTAGCAATTTCTTCTAATACTTTTTCATCATCTGAAGATTATTCATCCATCATTAATCCTTCCAATCCAAACTTCTTCCTCATTTAAGCTCTAAAATCTTAAAATTTTTATTCTTCTTCTGGTCCAAATGTAAATCCTCCTCCTGCTCTATTTTTATTTCTATAAATTTTTGCTTCTCCTGCCTTAACTTTATCCATAAATAACTTTTGATATTCCTTCAGTTTTTCAGGCACTTGCTACTCACTTTTCTCAAGTAAATACACTAAATCATTAGCTAAATGCTCATCTTAAGGAGTAAAGAAGGTTATAGCTGTTCCTTTTTAACCAGCCCTCCCTGTTCTTCCTATTCTATGTATATAATCTTCCATATGATTAGGACAACTGAAATTTATTACTAAACAGATGTGTTTAATATCAAGTCCTCTTGCTAATACAGAAGTTGCTACCATAATTGTTCTAATTCCTTTTTTAAAATCATGGATAGTGAATTCTCTATCTTATGGATCCATTCCTCCATGCAACACAAAAGATTTATATCCATACTTCAACAATTCTTTAAATAAATCATCTGCTTCTGTCTGTTTTTCAACAAAAATTAAAATACTGCCTTTTGTATACCATTCCTAAAAGAGTAAGAGCAATTTATATAATTTATCTGATTCATCCATAAACTCTATAACTTATTCAATATTGCCACCTGCTTATCCTCTACCTCCTACTATACATTCTATTGGTTTACGTAAGACTCTTTAAATATTTAAATTGATTCATACCTTTTGGCTAATTACTCTACATTTTTTGGAAATGTTGCTGAAAACATAACTAATTGTCTATCTGGTCTGATGTTTTGTATTATTTTACATATTTATGGTTCAAAACCTAAATCGAACATTCTATCAGCTTCATCTATTACTACATATGTTACCCTTCTTAGATTTGTTATTTTCCCATTGCTTGTTGTTAAAACATCAATCATTCGTCCTGGTGTACACACAACTATTTCAGTTCCTCTTTTTAAATCACTCAATTGACCAGCTATTCCAGCACCTCCAACACAACATACAGCATTCAGATTTAAAATAGAAGTAAACCATCTACAATTAACATAAATTTAATGTGCCAATTCTCTTGTTGGAGCCATTATTATTGCTATTGGACCATCTCCATCTTTCAAAGCAGGTTAATCTAAAACATGTCTCAGAAGAGGTAACAAATATGCAAAAGTCTTTCCACTTCCTGTCTCAGCAATACCTATGAAATCTCTACCTGACATTATGCAAGGAATAGCCTAAAATTATTCATCAAATTTATACTTATGCTTATATTGGAAATGGATTCAAGAATTTCTTTTTATCTATTAAAACATTTAAAATTCTATCACTTAATCCACATTAATACCAATTTGATATTGGCTTTGGTACATCTTTTCCTCTTACTTTAATATCACCTAATTATTGTCTTAATTTTTTAGCTTCTTCTACTGTCATTTATACTAATTCACTTACCTCTCTATAAAAATCTTTTCTAAATGGCTAATATTCTATTGTGGAATGATCAACAACTTTTAGTTCTTTCTTTTCTAATTTCTTTTATTTATCAAAGATATCAGGTTCTTCTTCCAATAAAGCAAGCATTTATTATTATTCTAAATCTACATCTTCAGCTTCATCTTCATCTTCTCTTTATCTCATCTTTTCTTCTAATTCTTTTTTCTTTAATTCTTTCATAAATTATTCATAAAATTTATTATCTTCTTCATCTTCTTCTATTGCTTTTTAATCTTACTCATTTTATTCATTTTAAACTTCCAAATTTTATTCTATTTCAATTCCATTATTATTTTTTTCATTAGCTTAATTTACACTATTTTAAATAATATCATCATAAGTAATAACCTTTTAAGCATTTAATTTTCTTAATTCTTCTTCAATTGCTTACTTTCTTTTTCTTTCTTTTTCTTCTTCATCTTTTCTTCTCCTTTCATCTTCATCCGCTTATTATGTTGCTTCAGCTAAAAAATTAGATTTAAATATATTTACTTTCTACTTATCTCATAAATGCTTCAAGGGGATCTTCTTCTTAATCATCAAATTATTCTTCTCTCCATCTTTTCTTTATTTATGGTCTCTAAAATTATTATTGTGGCTATTATTATAATTCTTTTAGTTTAGATATAGATTATAGATTCTTTGTAAAATATTTTACTTTAGATGAATTTTCATCTTCACTATCACTATCACTATTATTTTTTGTTTTTTTCTCTATTAAAAATCTTTCTTATTATTGTTTTTCTACTTTTTCTAATGGCTTCTATAATTCCTATTCTTCTTCTTCTTGCATTTTTACATCTTATTTATTGTCAACTTCATTCTCCTCTTCATTTTCTTCTTCTGACTTATCATCTTTTTCAAGATCATCAGAATCATAGAATAATTTTTCACCAACTAATCTACATTTTTTCAATGCATCTTATATTTGTTTTTCTTAATTTCTTTGTGACCAATCATATATTAATTATTCATCTGGAGGTAAAATTGGTTCAATGACTTCAGGATCTTTATATACAAACTCTTTTTTATCATCATCATCATCATCATCTGAATTCTAAAATTTTATTAATTTTGCTTTCATTAATCTTGATAATCGCTTTTATTCTCCATCTTTCAGTTTTTATTCATCTTGCGCTTACTTTTTTTAAACATTTATAGGAGAAGGACTACGACTTTTCTTTTTACTCTTTTTTTCTTTTTTTTTTGATTCTTTTTACTTTTTATTTTTCTTTTAAGACTCCTTTTTAACAGACTCTTTCTTTTTAATAGATTCCTTTTTTATTGAATCTTTCTTAGCTTTTGATTTTTTCTCTTTCTTCTCTTTCTTCTCCTTTTTTTTTCCTGATTTGCTTCTACTTTTACTCTTTTTTTTGTCTTTCCCCATTTAATAAAAATTTAAATAAAAAAGATAATTTTCTTAACCTTGTATATAAATGAAAATAAATTCACAAACTGCTAACAAACTCCTTCAATCTTACAATCATTTCAATATAAACATCCTTAGTTGCAATAGTAAGCATTCTATTTAATAATTATATTCATTACCTAAGTCCTTAATACTTGTCAGTTCCATTCCAAGATAACGGTAATATCATAAGGTTCTACTCTCGAAGTAATTTTTTAGCAAATTCTGTATCATTTTTAAATTTAAAGATATCTAAATCAATAAGAACAGCTAAATAGAATGTTCCTTATGCAGGTATACACTTGAATCCTTTTATTTGATTAAGCTCTTAGATTAAAAAATCATGATTTTCTTTGAAATGCATCATCCTATCTTTAGCATAATTAATTGTTAATTAATCAAGTATTTAAGGAAGAGAATTCATAACAAATACATTGGCATGTAATAACAATTAACAAAGATTAAAAATAGCCGATTTTATTTAATCTGCGTATTTATTTTTATCATAGAATATCATCCATGATATTTACCATCCAGGAGTAAAAAATAACTTATCCATTCCACCTAAACAAATTATAGGTCCTTCATCTGCCAATTCTCCAAACGAAACAAACTCTCCAAAAGACATTCCATAATAAATTTCATCAGCCACTATTAAAACATGATTTTTATTTGCCCAATTAATTATTTCTTACACATGTTCTTTTGAGAAAACAGAACCACAAGGATTAGAAGGATTTATTACATATAAGAATTTAGTGTTAGAATCTAATTTGCTATTTAAATCTTCAAAATCGATTTACCAATTATTGTCTGATTATAATTTATATTTTCTAACCTAAGATAATACGTCATCTTAATTACTTCAACCTAATATGCTTAGGCAATTCCATCAAAAAAAGGAAATCCTAATTCAGGAACAAGAATATTTTAACCAGGGTCACATATTCCCAATAGACAATAAAACAGTCCTTAATTCACACCTTATGTTATTACAACATCATTTTCTGTAATATTTTTTCCATGACCAAAATGTTTTGACACAGCTTATCTTGCAAGCTACATTAATATAAATATTACTTAAGTTCCAGTTGAATGACAATATGAGTGATTTTAAGATTTTTAAATCTCAGATTTTACAATGTCGTAACCAATTTGATTCATTTTGCATTATTCATGTCCAAACTCAGTTGGATCACCTTTCATAAATTAGATTAGTGGTTTAGCATGATTAACTTCTGCTTTAAGTTCCGAAAAATTGGCCAATAATGCTTGGTTTTAATTTAGCAAAAATTCTGAAGCTTTTATCATTAATTTTTAATCAAATTATTCCTAAAATAAGCAAAATAACAGATGTAAGTTGAATATATAATTAATTTTTAAATACACTGTATATTCCACTGTTAAAAACCTATAATATATTTTTATATAATAAATATGATTATAAATAACAATTAATTTATTCTTTATAGAAATTATAAAACATAATTGCTTTTCATCCAAAATTATTAAAAACAAATATTTATCTGTTTTATGGTTAAATTGAAATTAAAAATTTTTATATTTTAATAGATTACCAAAATATAATTCCTCTTTTTTGAATTTTATAGTCATCTTTTAAGATCCTTATTAAATTCTATTTTTTTCTAAATCAGAACAGATGTTTAATTAAAATTACAATTAAGATAAAGAAATCATTTGTTTTAATACATTTTTCCATATACTATAATTAATAAATGCTAATATAATTGTATAGCAGCTTATTTTATTATTTAATAAGTTGTTTAAATATCGAAATAAGACAAACATGGCAAATTTTAGATATAATAAATACGTGATTGATGGTTGTTAAGAATTGGATTTTCAATACCCAAAATTACTCTCTTTTCTATTTCAATTTAATAATAAAGAAAATTTGTTATTGTCAAGATTGAAATAAAAATTATAAATTCTTATTAACTGAATAGTCTTAGAGTTAATGTTCTTTTCTAGTCTCAAATACAAATAAATAAACATTCAGCTCTTTTTTCTAATTAAAATATTTAAAAAATAAAAATGTATGTTAAAATACTTTTATATAGACTACAGAATTTATTAATTGATTATTTTAGAATTAAGTTTCTATAAAAATTAATAATTATAAAAGTTATGAAATCATATGATGTCAACAGATTTATAAAAATGTCCAATATCATTATGAGTGATTATAATTAATAAATAATATTAAACAAAATACATAATTCACAGTTACCAATTCATTCCTTCTATTATTGTTATTGTCTATAAAGTTATTAAGCAAGAAGGTATCGATTTATGTCCATTTGATTTTTATTCTTAGATTTCATACTTTATTTTGCTGCTCTTAATTTTTATAATAATGCTTCTCTTTCCTATTAATTTTTAACTTAATAATATACCTTATCTGTTTCAACATAAGTTTCTTCTTGAGTTTACTAGGCCTGTTACTCAGTTTTTAATTATTAATTACGATTAGTACCAAATTATCTTCTGCTATCTATTATGTCTTAGATATACTGATACCTAAATTTGATTATTGAGTATCTTTTCTTTTCTCGTTCAAAGCTTTCTTTAAATTAGCTAATAAGGCATCTGCTTCTTTTACTCTTGTGTCTTCTGGCTTAAGGGTCTGAATTTATTTATATTAAGTACTTTCTTTAATAGTTCGGAAGCTCTTTCTTAGAATTCGACTGCTTTTTAAAAGTCTCCTATTTCTCCATGCTCTAAGGCAATTGCTGAATAATATCCAGAGACCCTCAATTTATATTATTATGTTTCAGTTCCTTAAAAGGATTTAAATAAGGATTCACATTTTTCAAGTCCTTCAAATAAGCAATTTAGGGCACTTTAATGTTAACCACTTTCAGAATAAAGTAATGATAAATTTGTATATTAATTAAATACTTCTTAGCCTTCGCCTCCAATCAGATTGGCTAAATAGAGTGTATGTAACATATGATTAAAAGCTTCCTTGTAATTTTTAGTTGAAAAATAATATAAAGATAAAGCTGTTATGGCTTATATAGTTAAAGGGTGATCATAACCATAGATTGTAGTATAAATTTAAATGGCTTACTTTTAAAAATGAATAGCTGCATCATATTCCTATTTTCTTAAATAAACAGCTGAAATTTTAGAATAACAATTTGCCAATTCTTTGTGCATTTATCCATGTAAATTTAATATAATTTAAGATGCAGTAAGATAAGATTCTAAAGCTTGATGAATATTTTAATGTTCAAGCATATATTTTTAACCAATTTCAATATTATTTTTAGCATCCTCAGATACTTATTCAATAAATTTAATTATTGGTTGAATTCCTACTATATCTGAAGGTTGAAAATCATGATAATCACGAGCAACCAATTATAATCCAATTTGTTGACATAATTCTCTCAAACAAGATAATTTATGAAAACCTTTCTTATTCAAAATAGTTGAGTCTATTTTATGTTAATATCTAGCTTCAGCAATCTTATTAATTTCATCCCAAACCTCCTAATGTGATGGATATTGATAATTATTAGCTTAAATTAAACATTTAAAATGAGGTTTATCACCATTTTAAGTGCTCTTATTTTTATTTTTTTTCTTTTTTTTCTTATCTTCTTATTTATTATTAATTAAGGGATTTGAATTAGAGAAAATTACATTTAAAAGATGGCATAAAACTTAGGATAATTAATTTTATGGTGCTTTCCTCATAGTTTCTCGGAAAATATGTTTTAAAGTTTTAGCAAAAACAACTCTTTCTAATGTAAGTCTTAAAGATGGTTATTCTTCAGAACGAATAAAGCTAATTACCTTGCCAAGATATCTCATATTAACTCCATGTGAATGAAAAATATCAGAAATACTAAGATCAGAGTGTCTTGCTGTTTCTGGTTGTGATAGCTCTTAAATTAATTAGGGAATTGCTTAATTTAGTAAAAATTATGATAATTTTTTCAAATCTTCTTCTTATTGATTTAATTTATCTGAAGATTATAAAGTAGTCTTTGTACCCAATGCAGGATTTAATTTTAATCCTTCTTTCGGATTACCAATCAATAGATTTTAAATATTTTAATATGCTTCTTATTATGTTTTTGGATCATCACTATTATTTTATTTAATTTTTTAAATTGTATTAACAACCCAATAATTTTAAAGTAATTCATATCTTAAAACACAACATTAATTATTTTCACCCTAGTAATTATAATCTCTGGGAGATAATCTCAAAAGATCAAGCAAATACATTCTTTTATCTGAACCCATAATACCTTTTACTTCAATGCTTCCAGCCATAGAGTATTTTTATTAGTTACTATCAAGAAATACAATATCAGTATCAAGATGGAAGAACTCACATGTTTTAGACATGACTTTATGAAATTCCTCAGATCTTTAAATAGTTTTTCCATCGTCAATTGAACCATACTGAGTACAATTACTGTGATCACTATTCAAAATACCAGGTATAATAGATTAAGCAATAACTCTTCTTCCTTTATAATCTACCAAACATGTATTTAAAACACTTAATCCAGGGATATCTAATTTATGGAGAATCTGCAAATTTCTAAAATCACAATTTGTCGTTGAGACAGTTGGTGTAGCATCAGGACCACTTTCTTACTTAATATTAAATATGATTAAATACTCTAAAATCTTCAGGTGTTTCCATTGCGAAACTAAAGAATATCTGATTATAAACGTAAACTTATTAGCATTCAATATCCATAGGATTCAAAGGTTGGATAATCTTATCAACAACAGCACAAGCTCCTTTAACTGCAGCCTCAACAAAATCACCATAAACTTTAGATAATGCTTTATCTCTATTTAATTTTTAGATTAAATCTGTTTTTGGTAGAGAACGAAAAACTTGTAATTCTTCATTCCAATCTCTAAGACTTGATACATCAAATCCATGTAAATCTAAAGCCCAACTCTCACTTCTTTGATGATCTAAAGTCAAAGGAAGTTCTGATACTGACAACCATTTATAATTATATCTAATTGTAGCTGGTAAAGTAGGCTATTATTATTCTGGAATTGCATTAATTAATTCTTTTCTATTTCATTTGATTTATAATTTACTTAAATGATGGACTATGATCTACAATTAAATCTATGAGATTGTAATAACAATCACTTTTTTAGGTTGACTCAAATGTTCTTCCTTATGAGCTATTTACATAAAACCCTAAATTTGAGGCTGTTATTATTAATTCAACTGATTCAATAGTTTTAAGAACAATATAAAAAAGATCACCTAATTTTATTATGATTTGAATTTACCCTTTAATTTACGAGATAGTGGAGCAGGATTGAAAGATGATAATCCCAATTGTTATACATTTTGTTTTATTGCCTTATTTTCATCACTCAATAGTAAAGTTGGTTTGATAGCTGGTTAAAGGATATCATTTAATTATAAATCTCCAATTTCTTTAATAGATAATGAATCTTCATTTGAGTTTTTACCTTTGCAAAGATATTAATAATGTGATAAATTGGTAATTATTTCTTATACTCTCCTTAAATGAAATCTTGCTGTTCTTTCGTTAAATTCATCTACATAATTATTTATGCATATACCTAATAAAACTTATAGCTTTCCTGCATCTGGAATTGAAAATTCACTATATTCATTGATTCGCTATCCTTTATGAGAAAAGTAAAAATTTTAAAAGAGGGACAATATTGTTGATTCTGATAGATATTATCTGACTTCTAGTAATGTTTCAGCTATTTCTAGAGGCCATGTGTATTTGTCATAAAAGTCTAAATACAATTTTACACTTTCTTCTTTAGTTTGTTTCATCACAAATCAACCGCAAATTAAATTAATATGCAAAAATCCTAACTTAAATATGCTAAAACATCGCAATATCCAAGAAGAAGCTCGTTGAATTAATAAAATTCATCAAGCCCAAAAAAGGTAGCAAATCAAACATAAGACCAAATGACTGTTAGCCAACTATAATTAGAGATGTCGAAATCATAATAATCATTTCGCAGTTCCAACAGTCCTGTTGGTCATTGCAAATCAATTAGGTAAGGGTAATATGAAAATTTAGCTCGAAAACATTACCATATCCACCTTCACCAACAAGATCTTTATAAAAAAGACCATCTTAAATCATAACAAAGGAAAAATTTTAATAAATGCATGAACGTTCGATTATAAAAATGCTTGGACTCAAAATGGAAGCTATTTGTACAAAAAATTCTCATTAAAAGAATAAAATGATTTTCATTTGCTAATATCCAAATTGTGAAGCAGAAAATAGATTAGGTTGCTCTTATTGTTAAATTGAATAGCATGGAAATCATGCTTCGCATAATATGGAAATCTAAACATTTTGTAAAATGTTTGATGAAAAACGACAATAAGTAAATAGATTTGGTCTATTCTTTAGTTTGAGAATCTATGCAATTAAATTATGCGAGTTCCTGATAAAATTACTTAAGTAAAATCTTTTTTCGAAAAATTGAAAATAACTGTTTAAGAAAGATTATAATAGATAGAAGATAATATAATCAAATCTGTTGATTAAGAATTAGCATGGTCTCCTTTAGAAACAGATCTTTTAAACAGAATAAATTATTTAAGTAGCAAAAATATATTTGACATGAGTTAGGATGAACTCACAGAAAGTTTAGGTTTTATTTAAGGAAAACATTAATCTGAAATTGAATACATAATTAATTAAACAGAACAATATCTGAATTAAAAAGTTGATTAGGTTTAATAATCATGGGATGATTTCAAAGAATAATTAGATTTCGACTTAAATACTGCCTTAAGTGATAATGAAAATATTCAAATTATAAATTAAAAGCAACTAAAAGAATATGCTTAGAAAAAACTCTTAATCTTAGCATCAAAATAAGAAAAGTATATAGAATAATTTAAGCCATTTTAATTAATAATGAATGAAATTTAAGAAGAAGAAAGAAAGATGGAAGTCAAAAAATAAGAAGAAGCATAAAGATAAATAGAAATTTAAAAACAATAATAAATTTAGTTAAAAAAAGAATAAGATTAAAGAGAATAAGAATTAATTAAATTTAAAGAAGAATAAAAGAAAAAAGAAAAAGAATTTGAAAGAGAAAAATAATTAAGAACATTTCCTCATACATTATATAATTAGGATTGTTCTCACAGATTATCTTGTAATACTATTCCAATTTTTTCATGTTGTAACAAGGCTTATCCTTGTGTTTAATGTCATGGCTATTAATTTCATCCACCAAGAATCTCAATTCCTAGTTATAGATATTGCATGAATTGTTTAGAAATTTATTTAGTAGTTTTCCCTACAAATTAATTAGTAAATTGTCTCAAATGTTAGATTTAATAATCCTGATAATTAACTTAAATATTAAAATTTCATCATTTTTCTTAACTTTAACTTAATTTAAGATATATATGCGCTTTTTAATATATTACACTCTCTTTTTAATTATTTTTTATACATCTGATTATATCAAATTCTTTTATTGATTTTCAAAATTTTTTTCATTTTCATTTAATATATTTTTAATAACAATTGATTGAGAAAGCTTTATATTGTTATACAAAATAGATATTATGATTTATTAATACAATATTAAAAATTATAAGAAAAATATAGTTGTTAGAATAAATTTAAGTATTGAAGGAAATTAATTATTAAAAATTATTGATAACAAATCAAAATTTACGACAGTCATCTAAATATAAATTTATTTATCTAAAAAATCTTTATTGGAGAGCTAGCAAATTTAAATTTTAAATAGTACATTTATGTTCTTCTTCAAGTATCTTAATCTCTTTGTGTTGAGCTATTAGTTTAAAGACTTTCTTATTGACTGTTGATTATTTTAGGGGATTACTAGGATTTACTTATAAAAATGTATGAATTAATTTTTCAAAAGTAATTTCCTCATTTATATTTTCTCTCCCAGTCATTGTAGTTTTTGGGTATTGGATGTAAATTTATTTTTTTGGTTCTAAAGTCCTACATTATAATTCCTTTCTTTAAATTATAAAAGATCTTTCATAAAAAGAATCAATTTGTGATTAAGTCTTATGTTCAATAGGTTGAGTAGAATTATGTCTTCTCTTAATTTTTTGGAATAATGATTTATTATCAATTAAGACAGGGAAAAAAGGATCCATTTCTAAAGGTAGCATATTTTAATTTGAAATTATTTGAAATAGTTAAAAAAACTTAGTTTATAAAAAATACATAATTAAAAAGTGAAACTTAAAACAATGTATATAAAATATAATAATTGGTGGGCTGTAATCTAAAATAAGATATATGGATTCACTAAAAACTTAAATAAAAGAAAAACAAAAATGATCCTTCTTTCTAATATATTAATAAATTATGTATGACGTAAGTTATGATTGAATATAGATAAGGTAATTAATATAAATTGGAATTAAAAATAATAGTGAATATTTGTAGAATAAATGTAATTTTCTTTTTATAAAATAAAATTAAAGTGAATTATATATAGAAATGTTCGAAATGTAAGAAGAACAGAATTAAGAGAGTATTGCATAAATATAAGATTCGAATAAACTTAAGTTATCAAAAAGACAATCATTTAATTCAGATACAATAGCTTAATGGAATTCTTTATAAGAGAATCTTTAATTGCAATATAATTTGCTAAATAAGGGTACTTTGTGGCAATAGCAAATTAGAAAATGAAACTAAGAATGAGCGAATATAAATTCTATTGAATACGGTAGACAAGTATTACCAGACGTAGCTTAGATATAAAGACTTACGAAGATTGTACGATTCATAATTAAAACCTAATTATAATGAAAAGTATTGTTAATTGGGATACAAATTTGAAAATTTTCACTCGGAAATACAAAAATTCTTATTTTTATTAATGGAAAATTAAGAACTCTTTGCATAATTAATTCATTCATCTTTGGACATAGGTACTCATAATTTAGAAGAGTTTATATTTGACATTTTAACTTTTCTTTATGATCCAGTTGTGGGAGCTGGTCTATAAGAGGGAGTTTTTAAATTATTAAGTGAACTTTTAAAACTAGAACTAATTAATCTTAAGAATCCATTAGAATTATTTTAGGATAAAACAAATTTGGTTTGCAAATTTCTGATTGGATTTAGTAAAGGTCCTTTATGCTAATCATATATACAATAAATATGTGGATAAGCATTAAATTTACTAATGAATGTAAAAGAAGAATTAGAATTGAATCCTAAGATGTAAATATCTATAAATTATAAATTTTAGAATTTATGAATCGTAATTAAAATTGAAAGAAAGTAAAGAATCTGCAAAATAATTGAAATTAAAATAAGAGAATAAAGCAAGAAAATTGATGTTTAATCTTATACCAATTTTAATGCAAGGAAGAGAAGAGAATAATGATATTAATGTTTATGAAAATGTAAGAAGAACAAATATTCCTGATTATCTTCTAAATGCAATCATAGAATAAATTACTCCAACCATTTAATCCTATTGTTAAACACCACTATAGAGAATTATGGATCCATAATTATTAGAAGAAACTGCTAAAATATTATATGATCGACGTAAAGTTACTGAAATGATCATTAACTCTATTTGTGAAAACATTCTTAATAGTTTACACAATTTACCTTTTATTATGCGAGCCTTATGCAAATTATAATATTAAATCTTTAAAGTTCTATACTAAACTTATAAATAAGAAGATATATTTAATTTGTTGATTTAATTCTTGATTAATAAGTGGGTATTACCAGAATTTACAGCTATGTTTCTAAATTAACAATAACTAGAAAACTCTTAATATTAAGCTAGTAATATAACAATAATAAGTAAAATATTATTAAACGTTTGGAAAAGAGAGAATGTAGAAGGTCTTGAAATTTCATTAACAAATGCAACAGTTTTTAATTATTTTAAAGAATTAATTGAATTGCCATAAACTTAGCTGAATTTTTATATCAAAGAAAAATCTGAAAAATAGTTTACATCTTATTTACTTTCGATTTCTGATTTATAAATTTTAATTAATACAGTATCCAAATCAAGAATAGAAGGTTCATTAGGTGGTAAATAGTTGACTAAGTACACAGATTTAAGAGATTTAGCAGATAAACTAATTAGATTAAATATAAATATTGAGTTTATGAGCAATAACATATAATGGAAAGGATAGAAGGTTCTTGCGAACAATATGCACTTTATTGTATATACACTTTCTGATCTTTATAATGTTAATTATATCGATCTAGCTTTTAAATTCACAGAAAAGTTTAGTGCTTAAGATAAAGAAGAATTGTTGTTTATTTCGAAGGCAAAATAAGTTGTAGCATAATTTTTAATTTCCATTGAACGTATATCTCTTTTGTCTAAATTAAGAAATAATATTATCTTGAGCTTTGACAATTTAATATATATGTATAAAGATGTAAATCAATTCTATTAATATAGTCATATGAAACTAAAGGTCAAATAATCAAGCAATATGAGAATATATCTCCATAGTTATATGCAAATTATTTACTATCAATTTATAAAATGATTCCGAGTTAATACACTAGTAATAATCTTTCTCTTTTATGCTAAGAAATGATCTAAGAGTTTGATTAGAAAGTTATATATGCTAAAAATTGTAAATACTTATTGTTTCTTATTTAGAGCTTAAGGCTATGTTGGAAGCTTATTTGAAAATTATAACTTAATTATAAACAGAGAGAAATGAAATTAAAGCATTAAATAAAATGCTTAAAACAATTGAATTAAAAAAAAAATTGAACTAGTTTTTAAAAAATATCAAAATACCATGTCTATTAAGTTTCAGATATGGATAAACAAATTTGAGTCCAATTTAAGATTAAATTAAAACAAAATCTCTTGATCCTAAAGATAATGAAAAATAATAATTCTTAGAGATTGTGAACAGAGCAGATTTAAATTCTCTACAATTAGAATTACCATTTTAGAGTATAAGAGATTTTATAGATATAATGAGCGGTTTGAAGCATTTATAACTTGCCTTAGAAGGGGATTAAGTTTATGTTGAAATGTATATCATCATTTTAATCTTCTAGTGTTTCCAAATTATTTTAAAATTATATGAAATTAATTGAAGAAAAATTAGAATAATAATCATTTTTCCCATAAAAATAAAATCAAAAAAAAAATAATCAATATATTCATTTATGTTATGAAACTATTGAAAAATATATTGTTAGAAGAATTATGATGAAATATTGTACACTCAATGAAATTAAAGAGGATAAAGCATTTATGGAATAATGTCAAAGGAAACTTTAAAATTCAGAGGAATAATAAGAAGTGAAAATTTGTTTGTCAGAGAGACCTATGTTATAAAAGATGAGTGAATGTAATATATAATGTTATATAATTTAGCATTTAAGCAAATTGATTAAGTAATGACTCCTATTGAGAAATTATAAATAATTTCTGATTGCTTGAATAATATATCCTAATTATTGAAAATTTCTGGAATTGATGATAACCCTGGTTAAGATGGAACTCTTCCAGTTTTTATTTATTTGGTTGCATAAGCATGTCCAAAATTTATGAAAACTAATTTGAATGTAGTATAATCTTTATTCAACTTTGATCGATGGAAGTTTTCAACATATGAATATTCTTCAACTTAATTATAGATTGCATATTAAAATATCTTAGGCAAGGATGGTCATAATGATTTTTGAGTAGAATTTATGAATTACACAAATATACAAATCACAAAATTTTAACTCACAATTACACAAAATCTTGTCAATTAAATTTAAATCTCTTTTTTCTAAATTTTCCTCAAAATTTAAAAAACTATTATTGTTTTAACATCTATATAAATGTCTTCTATAATAATAATGAATTCACTTCTATAACTTCATAAAATTATTCGATTCAAACTTTGATAATTATTATAAAAATAAATTAATTTTATCTAAGATATATAATGATCTCTTAGTAAAATATCCACTTTTTTCGAAATATAGTCTATAATACCATTTCATCATTGATGATTAAATTTAATAGAATGAAATAATGATCATATAATTCTTAAATTCTAATCAGGTTAAAAAGAGAATATAATATGATTTAACATGAAAATGATGCTTTTCATTGAAGGATCAAAATCCTCAAAATTTGTAAATTTATTTAAGTTTTTAGAATATAAAATATATTTAAGCTTTTTATAAGCTAATATTTTGAATAATTTGCGATTTTTATTTAATTATCTTTAAAAGAAACCACAAAAATATTAGATTGACATTTTTTCAAAATTTCCCTAAAATAATTGATAACTCAAAAGTCTTCTTTGTAAAATTTAGACCATTTAAGGAATTATAAAATAATTTGAATTTGGTTTATTCAAATTATTATCATTTAAAATTGTATTAGCTATGAAAGTAGGTATTTTAAACAGTATTTTTTTGTTAAAAATAATTGATTGAATAATTTTGATGATCACCAGAGATTTTAATCTAAGTTGTTTTCTAAGTCTTAAAAATTAATTAATGAATCTCAAGATAGAGTAAATAATGTATTAGATCAATGCATGTGACTATTTTATTTTCAATCTTTTGCATTTTAGATTTGTAGCTTTATTTTTTGTTAAATTTAATGCTTGGTTGTTCATATTACGAATAGATAATTAAACGAAGTTTTGACCAAAAAGAATATTATATTTTAAGTAAACGAAAAACTTGAACAAAGTTCTTTAGAATAAGATTTCTAAAGCATAAAATAAATAAAATATCTTTTTAATTTGATGCTAGCAATTACAAAATAAGCATTGTTTAGACAATAAGCAATGAAACTAATGAATAGGTTTGCAGTAGTTGCCAATAATAAACCAGAGAAAGGACAATCATAAGTAATCTTAAATTTTAATGTAAAAAGGGTCATTTGACAGACAAATATACAGTCATAGATCATACCTATGATGCCGTAGTTGTAGGAGCAGGAGGAGCAGGATTACGAGCAGCATTTGGCTTAGTTGAATTGGGATTTAAGACTGCATGCATATCTAAGCTATTTCCAACTAGATCTCATACAGTAGCAGCTTAAGGAGGTATTAATGCAGCCTTAGGTAATATGACTGAAGATGATTGGAGATGGTATTTAAATTAATAATAAATATAGGCATGCTTATGATACTATTAAAGGATCAGATTGGTTAGGTGATTAAGATGCTATCACATATATGTGTAAAGAAGCACCAAAAGCCGTTTATGAATTAGAAAGTTATGGTTTACCATTTTCAAGAACTCCTGAAGGCAAAATATATTAAAGAGCATTTGGAGGTTAGAGTTTGAAGTTTGGAACAGGAGGACAAGCTTATAGATGTTGTGCAGTGGCTGATCGTACTGGACACGCTATGTTACATACACTATTTGGTAGAGCATTAGGGTATGATTGTATTTTCTTTGTTGAATATTTTGCACTTGATTTAATGATGGATGAATAAGGGTAATTTTATATTTATTATAAATTTGTAGAGCTTGTAGAGGAGTTGTTTGTATGTCAATGGCAGATGGTTCAATTCATAGAATTAGAGCTGGATACACTGTTATTGCAACAGGAGGATATGGAAGAGCATTTTAATCATGTACATCTGCACATACATGTACTGGTGATGGTGGTGGTATGACAATTAGAGCTGGTTTACCAATGGAAGACTTAGAATTTGTTTAATTCCATCCTACTGGTATTTATGGATCAGGATGTCTTATGACTGAAGGATGTAGAGGTGAAGGAGGTATTCTTAGAAATTCATTGGGAGAAAGATTTATGGAGAGATATGCTCCTACAGCTAAAGATTTAGCTAGTAGAGATGTTGTTTCTAGAGCAATGACTAAAGAAATATTAGAAGGAAGAGGGTATATTATATGAATTTATTAATATTTCTTTAGAGTTGGTCCAGAAAAAGATCATATTTATTTACATTTAAATCATCTACCTGCTGAATTACTACATGAAAGATTACCAGGTATAAGTGAAGCAGCAAAAATCTTTGCAGGGGTTGATGTTACCAAAGAACCTGCACCAGTATTGCCTACTGTTCATTATAATATGGGTGGAATACCTACAAATTATAAAACTGAAGTGATAAATTAAGTTAATGGAAAAGATTAAATTGTACCAGGATTGTTGGCTGCAGGAGAAGCTGCTTGTGCCTCAGTTCATGGTGCAAATAGATTAGGAGCTAATTCATTATTAGATATTGTTGTTTTTGGAAGATAAGCTGCTAATTTAGTAGGTGAAAAGTGGAAGCCTGGATAAAAGCAACCAGATTTACCTAAAAATGCTGGTGAAGCAGCTATTGCTAGAATAGATAGGTTAAGACATCATGAAGGATCATAAACAATTGCTTAAGTTAGAAAGGATTTATAGAGAACTATGTAGAAACATGCAGCTGTTTTTAGAATTGAAAAAACTCTTTAAGAAGGTGTGGAAAAAGTGAAGGAAATCTATTCAAGAAAGGACGATGTTAGAATAAAAGATAAGGGATTAGTTTGGAATTCTGATCTTATGGAGGGATTGGAATTGGAAAATTTATTATGTATTTTTAGTTTTATACGAATTAAATAGTATAAGGGAAAATGACAATTGAAGGAGCTCTTAATAGAAAGGAATCTAGAGGTGCTCATGCAAGAGATGACTTTCCTGATAGAGATGATAAGAATTGGATGAAACACACTCTTGCTAGAATTTAGGATACTAAATCAGGAGATGTTCAATTGACTTATAGAGATGTATATGATCTAATTATAATATAATTATAGGTCATTACAAAAACTATGGATCCGAATGAATTTGACACAGTGCCACCTAAAAAGAGAGTCTATTGATTATTATAAAATAAAATATATATAATACAAAATTTATGACAGACGTTGAGATTTCACCGAAACATTTGAAATTTTAAAAAATTGGTTAAGAAAAGACTGTATAAAAATAATAAATAATTAGATTACTGTTAAGAACAATAGGAAGGTTGTGCTTAATTTTGCATTCCGACTTTTCAAAAATTATGATATTGCTCCAACTGCACTATAACTTCTTCCAGGAGAAGCTACTGTAGTAAATGTTAAATTAAAGAATGTCGAAGGTTAAGAGGACTTTATTTACATAAGAGGAGATAATTTAGATTGTAGAATAGCTGTAACTTTTGAATGTGACTCTGACCGTTTGGATTAATATATTGATTAAGATATTCAAAATAGGAAAATTACATCACCAGGCTTTGGTAATTTGGAGACATTTGGGAATGTAAGAAGTGAATAGTTTAATGAAGAAGAAAATAAAATACTTCAATAACGAGTTAATTATCTAACTTAATAAAACCAGTTATTAAATGATGCTTTAGAGTAATTTATGAATTAAGAAATGGATGGAAATTCAATAAAAGAATTATTGAATCACTTGATTTAATAGGAGAGGTAGGATAATGAATTTAGGAGTCAAAGGGTCTTGTTAATGATAGAAGAAAAAGATAGAGAAATTGATAGTTTAAGATTATAATTATAGAAACATTAATTTAATAGTAATACTAAAGATTAGCTCAAAGAATTGGTAAAAGAGAATGAAAAATTATAATTAAAAATTTAAGATTATCAAGCAAGAGAACAATATTTTAATTAACATCAGCCTGAAAAGGAAAGTTATGTGATGTTGTATCGTAAATATGAATCTGCAATTGATCAAAATAAAAAACTAGAATAAATTAATAGATAGATGAATGAAGAGATAGAAGTGATTGCTAAAAGACTAAACGATAGTGGATTACAGAATTCAAATATTAGAGTAGAAGAAACTAGAGATGAATTGGTGAATAGACTTAATGCTCGTATAACACAACTTAAATTGAGAGAAGAGAAATTGATTGAAGAAAATGCTCATTTAGAAGAAATGCTTATATAATAATAAGGATCAAGTTAAAATTTCTCATCAAATCAATCTAAAAATATAACAGATGATTTATTGAAAAAGGAATATTAAATATTAGAAAAATCAAAGAAAGAACTAGAAAGAAAATGTAATGACACTATATCAAAATCATAAATACTAGAAAAGTAGGTTGACGAATAAACTAAATAAGCAGGTTATTTAGGAGACGAATTATGGAAAAGTTAAAGAGAAAATGAGAAATTAAGATAAGAAATAAAGAAATTAAAAGAACAAGATGAATTAATTAAAAAAGAAAGATTGGAATATGAATCTTAAATTTATGCTTTAGAGTAAACATTAAAATAAGCAAACAGTTTATAAGATGTAAAAGAGGAAGCTAGAAAGAGATGGGAAAAAGAAATTGGTAAATTATAAAGTAGTTATGAAAATGAAATTGTGGCTTATTAGGATGATGCCTAAAAATTAAAAAAGATAATTAATGATTTAAAAAAAGAAAATGAACTTACAAATACATAGCTAAAAGAGACCTAATTTAAGTTAGATTAAAAAATGTAGTCAATAACTTAATAAGAGGAATAAATGCAAGAATTATAATTTAAAAATTCAAAACTATAAAAAGTTAATTAATAAAATTAGATTGATATTGAAAAAACCAAAAGTGAATTCATTATTCTTAAAGAAAAAACAGATATCGAATTTTAAAGAAGAGATAACCTTGAAAAGCAAATGCAAGATAGATAATTATGTCTCTAAGATTAAATTAATAATATAATGAAAGAAAAATCGATTACTTAAAGTGAATTGTAATTAGAAATTAATAAATTATGTTAATAACATAAAGCATCAATTGATTAATTATTGATGGATAATAAATCATTAGAATAATAATATTTATTAGCATAGGATCAACTTAAAGTTTAAAGGGATTAATATGCTTAAAGAGAGGATGCTCTAATTAGAGAGGTAAGAACTATGTAAGATAAAATAGAAAAATTAGTTTAGAATTAAAAGTAAAAAGATAAATAAAGGAGAAATAGTAAAAGTAATAATTCTTCAGTTGATAAAACACTGGCTCCTAATTTAAATAATATTGAAGAAGAAAGAAAATTATCTGATCTATACATGTAGAAAATAAGAGAATTAGAAGTAGAATTAAATAAATCGAGACAATAAAAAATGTAAATAGAATTTGACTTTAATTAACTAAAACATAAAAGTACTATCTTATAATAAGGTTAAACAAAAGACTTTTTGGTTTAATAGTAACCTATCTTAGCAGAGGATTTAAATGAACTTAAAGAAACAATGGTTGAAATGAGACTTGAGAGAGATAAAATAATTAATCAACTTTAAGAAAAGGATTATTAAATTGATCATCTTAGTACATAAATTCAAGAATATGCTTCTCTTGTTTAATAATAACAAGGAAATCTTGAATAAATGGAAGTTAAATTAAGTTATATAAATGATGATTTCAAGAAAACTCTTGAATAAAAGAATGCTGAACTTCATAAACTGAAACTTGAACTCAATATTAGAGAAGAATAAAATTAAGTTTATTAAGAATAAACTAAATTATTAACAAATGAAAGAAGAGAGATAAATGAGAAGTGTTATATATAAAATTTTGAGATTGAATAAATGAAAACTAATTATTAAGAGATTGAAACTTCAAGAAAACAATTGATTTAAGAACTTAGATAAAAGATTGAAATATTAATTAAAGACAATGAAGAAAATACTGAAATTATTCAAAAAATTAATACTGAGATAGTGAATCAGAAGGAAATATACGAAGAAATTATAGAAAGATAAAATAATACATTGGAATTGATTAGTGAAAAATTCAATTAAGATATGCAAGAATTATAATGTAGATAGAATTAATATTTTAATTAAAATGATGCTTATAAAAAGAGTTTGAATCCAACTAAAGAATAATAATGGTTTAAGGAGTTGGTTCAATCATATCATGAAAATGTTATATAATTAGCATAAAATACATAGAAACAGAAATAAAATAACGACAAAAACAAATAGTTATAATAAACAATCAATTAATAAAAATAATAAATTAAAGATCTATCTGATAAATTAGCCGCTGCTTAAGTTGAAAATTAGAATCTATCTAAATAACTTGAAAAGCATAAACCTAAAATTGCAAGTCTTAAAAAGCCTTCTACAACAAAATAAATCTAAGCAGACAAATAGAAACCTGAAGAATAAGTGCCTATAACCTTATTATTATAATAGGGTAAAGTAGCTGAAGTTGAAGCTAAATAAAATCAATATAAGATATAACTTAAATTAGCTGAATAAAAGATTGATCAATTAAAATAGGCTAATATGATTTATGAGTAGGAATTAAAAAAAATTAATTAGCAAAATTAACATTAATAAGATTTACTTAAGAATAGAGATTAAACAATTTAAGAACTATAGAAATAATACAAGTAAGAAAATTAAAAAATTATTAATGAATTAAATTAAGTTTAAAATAAATTTGTACCCGAAGATAAAGTTTAAGCTTTGAATGAAGTAATTTCTTAGAAAGAATAAATAATTAATTAACTAAAGGATGAAATATAGAGAAAAAAAGATGTCGCTGATTAATTTAGAGGAGACAGAGAAGATCAAAAGCAAATTGGCGAAAAATTAAAGAAACAGAATGAAGATTTATTAGCAGAAAATGAAAAATTAAAAAAAATAAATAAAGATAATGATAGATAAAATATTAACTTTAAAGAATTTAAGGAGAAATATGACCAAATGAAAGCTTAAGAAAAATAAATTTAAGATGAAATAAAAAGTATATAAGAAAAAAATAAACAACTTAAATAAGATAATGCAAGAAAAGATGCTAATATAAAAGAATTAAGAGATAAAGTCGATTAACTTTCTAATCAGAAACCTAATGATTCAGAAAAATAAGATTTAATATAATAAGTTAAGAAATTTAAAGAAGAAATAAATAGAAAAGATTAAGCAATAAAACACTTTAGATAAAAGTTTGAAGAGAAATCTAATGAATTTGAGATTTATAAGGCTGATTATGCATCCAAATATGCATAAACAGTGTCAGAATTAGGTAATTAATAATTATATTTTTAGAAAGAGAAATGAGAAAAAATGAATAAGGGAAAATTGGAAACAAGAAGTATGAAAATTAAGTAAATATGTTAATATTCCTTTTAAAACGTATTTACAGGGAGAATTATATGGAATTAAATAAAGGTAATCAAAATAAAGTGTGTGTGAAAGGTGAAAATAAACCTAAAAACATAGCTAAATTTTCAGAGTCTATGAACATTCTAAATTTAGGTCCTGAAGATCTTGAAGAATTTTTAGAACCAAATATTTCAGTAAGTACAGTTAAAAAATCAAATAATAAAGATTTGGATAGATTTGAGTCTTTGTTTACAAATACTGATTAATTAGATGTAAACTAAATTTTTAATATGATAAATAATGTAATTACAGAAAGAATAAATTGCAGTTGAATGGAATGAATTACTAAATATTAGTTAAATTATAATTCTTATAATTCATTTAAATTCTCCTTAAAAATAATATATATATTTATCAAACTATATTATCCTTAATAATTTTTACGTATTTTGGATATGATCAAACAAAAAAGAAACAGTCATAAATTATATATACTTCTTTAAAAATATTATTAAATAATTTTAATCCTGAAAAATCTTTTCTATTTTCTTTTAATTACAAATAAATTTGATAATTTTAATGAATGAATATGAAATTCATTTACACTAATGGAGGCATTTTATGATTTGATTATAAATTTAGTATAATTAAGATGTAATATTAGAGTATTTTTATTTAATTTAAAAGTAATATATTATTCATAAATATGTTTTAGTATAAGGTTGAGAGAAATGATTGCTTTTTAATAGATTCTGTATCATCTCTTATGGAGTTATTCTTTCTTTTACTTGATATATTTTAGTTTGCTCTCACACTAAATTATATTTTATTTATAAATGATAAAAACTCTAAGTCTGACTTTCAATTCTCTTGAAATGGAGGATGCTTATAAAGAATGGTGTTTCAAAAAGAATTAAAATAGATATTAACTCCTACTCTGTTTTATTATTTGCTATTTGGGAGTGATGATTGCTTAGTTTAACAGCACAAATACTTTATTACCTTTGATAATTTCTTGTATAATATTAAGTGTAGAACTAACACTTTTATTCTTCATAAGAAAATATCATGAAAGAGTGGAAATTATTATAACATCCAACTAATTACTTTTATGTTTAATTTGTGAATTCTACAGATTATTTGCGGATAAATCGAATCAATGGTACATAGGCTATAGTTTGGCATGTATCAAACTATGTAATATTAAATTTTAAATTAGTAATTTATGTTAGAGGTAATAAATTTATTTTGTAAACTGGCCTATAGATACTATGCTAATGTTCTTCTTTTATTTAAATGAGTAATTTTCAAATTTATGATATGATAACTCATAATTTCATCACTGTTCTTATGATTGCTTTTAGATATTCGATTGAATCTGAAAGCAGGTAATATTTTATTGCTCATTAATCATAAAGTTAGTATGAGAATATAATTTAAGATTTGCTTCCATCATGGGTTATGATAGTGAAATTTGATAAAAACTAAGGTTAATTATGTCTTGATAAAATAAATAAGAACATGAAAATTAAGCTCTAAATTGAAGACGATAAAAGCTTTCGGGATTTTATAAGAAAAATCAAAGTAATGCCATATGAATCTGAAAGATAGAGTTTTTAATAAATAAAATTAGAACATACTCTAATAAGGTTATTACAATAGTAATAAGATGATCATATGGTTGAGAGATATTATGCTGAAATCAATAATAAAAATGAAAACAAGATTAAATAATTAAAATTCAAAATAACTCAAGTTTATTTTAAAACTTTTGATCCATCAATAATTTTACTATTCGAAGAATTAAAAGAAGATAAATACGAATCCTTAATTTAATAAATAGATTAAAGAGATAAGTCTTCATCAACTTATGCTAGAATATCACTCTAGATTTTAACTTAATAAATATAGTTGCTAAAGTATATAAAGATTTAATTAGTAAAAGAAAAGTCTCTTTAATCCCCTACTCATTTGTTAAATTGTATTAATAACCAAATTTAAAAAGGTTATAATATATTCAATTTAAACTTTGATATATTAAACCAGTTTAAAATTTAATAGAGATAAATAAAATTCGAAGTTAATGAAATATAACCATTATTACTTTTTGAATAATTATGTGAAGATTTACTATTGACAAAAAAATAAATCAATACAAAAAAGAGATAAATATAAAATAATGATGTTATTAAAACTGACAGGGCTAAATTACTTTCTATAATAATAAATTTAGTTGAATATATCAAAATATTAATGTCAATAATGTATGGAGATGAAAAAATATTAGGCTAGAGTGCTCCATTCGGCTTTTAAATTTAAATGTCTTTAAAATTTTCAAAAGACTATCCAAAATGTCTAAAATTTGGTTTGCTTCATCCTAAATTATTTCTTCCTTCTTAAATTAGAGATATGTTTTAAAATATTGACATTCCAATTCATCATAAAAAAAGAAACTGGAATTCAAAAAATTATTCTGGAATGATAAATTAACTAACTCATACATATTCATAAATGTTTGAAGGTTATAAAAAAGATAATAACAAATCAACAAGTCTTATGGAAGATGATTTATTTCAACACATCTAAAAACCAAGTATATGTGTAAGTTAAGAATCAAGAATACCTACTGTATAAAATCATATTCCATAATCATTTTAATTTAATATATTAGGATATCCTATGGCATAGTATTTGATAAGCTAATTAGGACCAAGCAATAAACTATAATTTAAAAATAGATTTATAAATTATACTGGTTTAAGTAATATATATGTTAATTCTTAACAAACTAAGCTATCTTTTTTAATTTATCAAGATTTAAATGAATTTATATAAGAATTAAATTAAACAGAAAAGCCAATTATGGAACTATCTCATAAGAGAAAGTTCTTTAATCATGATATTATTTATAAGTAATATCCTTGCTCTTAATTTGGATAGAGTTAGAGAAGATTTTGAGTATTTTTATTCTTTGTTAAACTCTTGCACATGTCATCAATTTTTATTTTAAAAAAATTAATATATTATATTTTAGTTACTTATAATTTACAATCTATTTTTAGGATCAATTCATTTAATTTAAAAATAGTTATATTAATAGAGGAAATAATTCTAAATAATATATAAATCATGCAAAATTTAGGGTCTAAAAAAGAGAAAACCTAAAAATATAAAATATTGGATAAAAGTTAAAAATCAAAGAAAATCTTTATTCATTTAATTACATACATATTTAAATAAATAATGTTTTTCTTATATTTAGACAAAATAGATGATTGGCTAAAGTTTATTAATGTAGATAATTAAAAAATCAATGACATAATGTTTCAATTTTTTAAAAAACAAATTTTCCTTTGATTTTTATGAATTATTTTGTTTTTTATATAATTGTTAATATATATGAAAAAGTATAGTTCTATTTTGAGATTATTTTTTTATTAATCAAATAAGAAATTATAATGATTACCACATACATCATTATTATAATTTAAAGTCAATCAATGTTAAAACTCTAACTATAAGATATTACGTTTAATTTTTCAAATTGAATTCAAACTATAATAATTTCTTTTACTTGAAAATACTTTCTTTAGAATAGAAATTAAAGGATTTAAGAGATACTAATAAATCTAAAATATTAAAATAAAATATATAAAGCCTTTTATAAAAAATACAAATTAGCTTCAAAAGAAAATAAAAGGATAGTGTGAATCAGATGAATTATAAGCTAATTAATTAATTGAATCCTTTAGTAAATATTATTACAAAAAATAATAAATTAAAATATATGAATATGATTATTTATTTTTTTTTCGTTAATTACTACAATGCCTCTATTCCTTAAATAAGAGGACTTAAAGTTATTAAATGGTAGGATTTCCAATAAAATAAATAAATAATAATTAAAATCTTGACCAATTTCATGATAAATATTATCAAATTGGATGGATTCATAAAACTTCCTATTTGTTTAATGAATTATTTTAAACATATGAAAAAAAGGATAAAGATCTATTTATTAAATGCAGAAGAGGATGAAATTCCATATTGACTTGTGAATATTTAAAGGATAAAATTCCAAATTTATACAATATTAAAAGTGGAATAGATCTATATGTAAAATTATATGATTCTAAAATGGTAATGTTATGATCGAAATGATACGCTTAAATTAATTTGATTATCTAATTAATTATATTCAATAAGGAGCATTAAATCCTGTAGGTGGTAATCCAGTATTTGGATCAGTATTCTTAGGTCTTCTAAATAGAAGAATATGAGGTTCAGGTCTATGTGTTTCATAGTGAGACCATCCTCTTGATTATTATACTCCTAAAGCTCTCCATTCCATTTCATTTAACAATTTACCTATCATTTCAAATTCAAAATATACCTTTTGTGATTTTTTTGAAAATGTGTTTAGGAAGAATTACATGCCTGTATTCATAGTAGTCATCAAAATACTTATCTGAATATTCGATTTCTTCAGGATAATGAGGCATTATATTATTTTATTTTAAATTTAAAATTAAATTGTTAACTCATAAGTATTATTATTTTTTGTTTAAGACAATAAATTAAAACTTTAAAGTCTACTATTTATCACCCTCTAATTCCTACTTGTTATTGTGTTATTTACATATATATATACGTTTATAAAAAATAAATCCAACATGTCTATTTTTGAATTGCAAATGACTATTTTTTATTCTATGATGAAATTGGTTAATGATATTTTCTTTCAAAATATCGCCGTTGTTTTTTTTTAAATTTTTCATATGGTTTTAATTTTAACCTATTTCAATAATTTAATATTTTCTATCAAATGTTCTAACAAATAGATAAATTCAATCATCAATGGACAAATGTATATTAAAATTTTTTCTTATCCATCATAATTGATCAAATAAGGATTAAAGATGATAAATACAGTTTTTAAAAATAAGGGGATTAAGGTAGGAATTGCTGTAGTTATCATGAGTTAAGATCTTATATTTTTTCAATTTTTGAAATAGAAATATTGAAAAGGTAATTCGATATCTTTCTAATTAACTCAAGTTTAAAATAAATATTAAAAGATATTTAAAAGATCTAAGTATAATGAGAGACAATTATTATAATAAAGAATATATATAGAATAAATTTGATAATTTAATAAATTTTTTTCAAAATCTACTTGTTATAAAGGTTGAATCTAATTTGCCTGAATTGTAATTATTAATTTTGAATGGACTACTTTATCTTCCTCTATATACTTAATGTTCTCCAGATGGCTTACCTTCCGTATATTCACCAATTTCTCGATTACCATCAGCATAAATAAAAACTCCTTTGCCATCTCTTTTATCATTTTTGTATTCTCCTTCATATATGTTACCATTTGCAAATTTATAAATTCCATGTCCCTCTCTTTTATTATTTAAAAATCCTCCAATATATGTATTACCATTAGCAAACTTATATTAACCTTTACCATTGAAAAGTTAATTGCTCCATTCGCCTTCGTAAGAATCACCATTAGCAAATTTCTTTTTTCCTTTTCCCTCAATTTTATCATTAACAAATTCTCCAATGTACCTAAATTTATTAAGCTTAATACACATTTCCATTTGCAAATTTATATCTTCCTTAACCTTCTCTTTTGTCATTTCTAAATTATCCTTCATAAATATCTCCATTGGAATACTTTTATATTCCAAATCCTTCTCTTTTTTCATTTACAAAAGAGCCTTCATAATATTCACCATTCACTAGTTCATATTTTCCTTTTCCATCTCTTTATCCATTTTTAAACTCCCCTTTGTATCTTTATTTAAATAAATGTTTACTTATCCCCATTTGCAAATGTAAATTCTCCCTAACCATGTATTATATTATTCTTGAATTCTCCAATATACTAATTTCCATTCTCATATCTTAAAACCCCTCTTCCTTCTTTATCTCCATTTACAAAATCTCCTTCATATACATCCCCATTATTATAAGTATATTTACCTTTTCCATATATAGAATGATTTCTCCAATCTCCTTCATATTAATCACCATTTGCAAATTTCATTGAACCTTAACCATCAATTGTATTATTTTTAAGATCACCTTCATATCTAAATAAATTATGATTATTTACATATTTCCGTAACTAAATTTATAAGTACCTCTACCTTGTATCCTACTTCTTCTAAATTATCCTTAAACTGTATCTCCATTAAATGCTATACACTTTCCTTCTCCTTCAAGCATGTTATCTTTGAAACAACCTTACATAATCTTTTTTTATCCATTCTCTTCAAATGTGTATTGACCCCAAAGAATATGATTATGTTTCCAATAACCTTGCCATATTGCTTAATCTTTGATACAAACTCCAAATCCATGTTTCATTTATTATAATACTTCTCCAAAATAAATCCCATCTGATTCATTCAATTTATCAACTTCATTACTTCTTAAGAATAGATATTCAACTGGAGGTTTGTGTATTTAGTTTTATAAAAAGAACTGTACCATTGTTTGATCACGAACATGTTCTTCTAACATACATTTCAAACTAGATAATCCTAACACTTTTTCGAATTGCTTTCCTGCTTCCTTTATTTATGGTAGATTCCATCTTTATTCTAAGAGTGTAATGGTTTAATTTAGTTTTTGTACTTTCTCGTAATCAAAAAATGTTAGTAGTTATTCATTTATAATTTTGAATCCTCCATTATATAATGTATTATATGATTATTCTAATTATTCGACATATTCAAGTAAGGTTGTAATATCTTTAATAAAATACTATTCTAACTTCTCTATCAAATAGAGACTATATAAGTTGGATCAATTACAGTTGTTGTTTTTCTTATTGAAAATTAACAATCTTTTATGCAATTTAATCTCTTGGATTAGTTTCACAGAATAATTTATAAGAAAATTAACATTTCTCAACTAAATCATCCTTTTGATTCGAGAAGTACTCGCTTGGAGATGAGAGGAATGATTATTAAATGTCATCAAATTCCGTATTTATTTTCACTATTGATTAATCCATTTTGTTATATATAAATATTAAAAATCATCTCATACATTGAACAATATCATTAATTCTTTTAGGGGGTATCATAAATATATAAATATTTAATTTAATAATAAAAAGGCAAGATAATAATATAAATTTAACTAAAAATAAAAATGACACAATAAATTATACATTATTTCAGTTTTATATATTCCCAATAATATCTTTACTCATCTTCTAAAATTCAATTACTTCAAGATTGAATGTTGGAATCTATTAAATTTTTTATTGTTGATTGTATACTAAATCTTAAAAAATGTAAAAAGTTTTGATCATAGAATAAATTTGTAGAATAAAATAAATCTATACAAATAATGAATATGATTATATGTAAAATATGAATATCTGTTCAATCTCAAGCCAACAATAATATGAGGGCAAACACAATTTATATAAGCAATCCGTAACATGATTAACAAGATCCATCGGTTGTGCTTGATGATGACCAATGATAAGCACCTCCTGTACTTATGAAGCAAGTTGTAGAAGTTAAGTTTGAAAGACTTGCATCAACACAAGCAGTACTATTCCAAAAGCATGGAGTTAATGATGTAGCTGAGGAAGCTGATGTGATACAAGCAGCTGCTCCTGCTGCGGTAAAGTTTGAACATACATATGATTAACATGTATTTCCATTTACTAAGCATCCATAATTAGCACATGTTGTTGTGTTCAATGAACTGCAAGATGTGACTGCGCTGCATCCTGATGAGGTCCATAAGCATGAAGCTGGGCAACTAGCTTGATCTTTATAAAGGGTGCATGCCCAAGTTACGCAACTTTCTCCTGATGTCCAAGTACATCCTGCGTTTTATCCTGTGCAATTTGCAGCTGTATTTCCTTTAAGACTACCGCATGATGAAAATGAAACACAAGCATTGTTAACAACAGCACAGCTTGAAGAATAAGCTGGGCAATCAGCTACTGCTAGTCCTGCACAATTAACATTTTAACAAGTAGCAGTGCCTGTTGTATTCCAAAAGCATCCAAATCCAGCAGCACCAGTGCATTCAGTTTATAAATGGTAACTATTGCATGAACAATGATTTGATGGATTTGCGGTGAATCCAAAGGTTAAAGCAATTATGCAAGAAGCAATGATGAACTTGTTCATAATTTATATTTTAAATAATGATTTTATTAGATAAATGATTTGCTTTTGAATCCAAATTAGTTAAATAAAATCCATAATATGTATTGCATAATTAATACGTATTATTTTGTTATTTTAATCCTAGAACTCTTTCCTTTAGTGCTTCTGCTTGATATTATACGTGACCCATACCTATTTATAGATGTATATCACTTCATCCTCTTTATTCAAAAATATATGGAATTATTACTATATATAGAGATAATAAAGCTTGATTGCATTCTATCACATCAGATATTATTGTTGAGTGACAAGATATATCATAATTACTATTTTCTTATTAAAATCCACAACCTCTTATTCATTAACATCATGCAATTTTAGTTCAATATTTTTTTCATTTCATTACATCCAATTGAGCAGTGTTTATTCTAAACCTATAATTTATCATCAAATAAAAAATACTTGCAATGATAAAATTACCACATTTACATGAATAGATAATTATTATGTAAAAATTCATGATATAAATTCATTTGATGACAAATACAATAATAAAACAAATAGTAAATATATTTTCCTGCTCATCAAATGTTTGAGTCTTTAGCATTCTTTTTATACATATAAATTCAAAATTTACAATATCCAAATTTTCTCTACTATTATATATATTTTATTAAAATCACATAAATATATGTTTGAAGATAATTGTAAAATGATATTAACAATACTATTGATAACTTTGTGACCATGAAAATATAATTATATAACTTATTTTGATTATTTGTTAGATTGACAGTGATTTAATTAAGTGTTGAAGAATCAAGATATCATAAAAATTTATTCAATTTTATTCTTAATATACTAAAAAAAAAAAGAGCATAAATTGCTCATTTCTCAACCTTTCCAAGCCACAAAGCCAAGAGTGACTTTCCTTTAACAGCAATAATCTTAAATCTGACTCCTGGGATATCACCAACAGCATGTCCTTTTCTACCAAATCCAGCTACTGTAACCTCATCATTTTCATTTAAAAAGTTTAAGCAACCATCTTTGGGAACAAAAGCTGATATTTTTTTACCATTCTTTTTTAATAATACTCTAACACATTTTCTGACAGCAGAATTTGGTTATTTAGATTCACTAGATTTAAAATATAAAAGTATATTTACACTCCAATTTTTTCAACAACCAAACCTTTAGCATGTGATGCACCCATAAATGGATTCTTATATCTTGATCCAATCATTGCTTTATTATATTCTTTATCAGCCCATCTATTAACTCTTCTGTGATCTTTGAGCTTTCTTCCTGCTCTCATACCTCTGGGTTTACCAACTCCCATGATTAAAAGATTTTAATTTAATTTTTTAAATTAATTATTATCTTCTTTTGATTAAATAATAATATAGTACTTAAAACTCAGCAATCATAAATTCATTCTAATTCTTTAGTTTCTTGTAATTACTATAATAATTATTAGTAAGGTATTGTTTGATTACATTAATTTATGAAAAATTCGAATTATTAATAAAATTTATCCTATTACTCTGATATATAAGATATATATTAAAAAGTTTAATTTATATTGGATCTAAAATTACTATGAGAATTATTATCCTCGATACCTCCATCCCACCAACCCATTTATTTGAACTTTTTAGAATTTAATTATTAAGATTTAGTTTAATTTGATTTATAACACAATATTCATTCTAAAATATCTGATTTTTAGACCTTCCAGAAATAATGAAAGAATAATAATATACAATTAATATATTTAATATTATCAATCTCTATAAGTCACAATAGAATAAGTAGGATATGGTCTATTTTTTCTCTTGGTTTTAGGGTTTATAGAGTGTGATCTCAATTTTGGTAATTTTAGTATATCTTGTTTAATAGATTCGTAATCAAGATAACTTTAATTTGTAGGGGATACTTATTGAGTTTGATTAGTATTATTTTATGCTAAATTAATATAGCTATCACAATCCAACTATTATAAATATCCTACTAAATTTAAATTATTTAGCTTAACTACATTTTTTTATTTTGTGTGTATTTTCGAAGTGACCGAACTTAATTCGTGTTATTTGGAATATTATGATTGCAATCTCACAGATAATTCTTATGGTTATATAGGTTTTAAACTTAACCTAACTCCAGGCTGTAGCTTAATCTGTTAAACTTACTCTTCTTCGAATTCCATAATAGTCTCTATATTTTCTACTTATTTTCTTTTTTATTTAACTTATTCTATTAATTTAGGTTTAGATATTATAGAATTATTATCAGTTAATGGAATTTCATATGG
Source organism: Paramecium sexaurelia (assembly GCA_000733375.1). Lineage (NCBI taxonomy): Eukaryota > Ciliophora > Oligohymenophorea > Peniculida > Parameciidae > Paramecium > Paramecium sexaurelia. The sequence goes on along the minus strand of JPFM01000007.1, from coordinate 443,537 downwards.
TAGGGTGGTGATAACATCCTTTTTAACTTAATTATTGGATCTAGCTAGTGGATTACAGTTAAAATCATAAGTATAATCTTTAGATCCTATTTTCATAATAAGTTAAGAATGCAATTCTTTAACTTATCTTTTTTCTCTTGATTATTCTCTTAATTTTGATTCTTTATATTGTTTTTCTATGCATTTTTATTCCATGATTCTTCTTTCATCAGGATATTCTTCTATGTATTCCTGTGTTTTCTACCTTATCAATTATGGCTCATAATCTTCCCATAATTAAGTAGGCATCATAAAAATATGTTTTGGAGGTAATTCAACTCTAGGAGTAACTTAACCTTTAAAAGCTTATATTTATTTAAGATTATAAGCTCGATGTCGTTCTTTTAAGACATTTTTTGGTTCATCATCTTCTTGTTCAAAATAGTTTTATGAAGATGGATCAAACCTTACTTATTTTAACAATTTAAAAGCTAAATCTAAGGAAAAATCAGCACTTGTCTATATTTCTAACTTTTCAATAATCTTGTCTTCCACTCCTATCAAAATTTGGTTTATTACATAAGGAATTATTGTTTCAATAATTTCTAAATATTCCATTTTAATTATGTTTGTAAGAGCACCTGCTAAGGTAATCATTTCAGGTGAGCATTCAGTTGTATATGGACATAGAGCATTGTGTGCAGCCATAAATAAATACACCAAACTAAAAATCTCTTAAAATACAACAAATTAAATTGAGTTAAGATGGGGAAACTATTGGCATGAGATCTTAGAACTAGATAAAGATAATCCAACATCTTTGTTGGCTTAAGTTGCTCGTATTTTAAATATTAAACCATCCATTATCGAGGTAGACTCTGAAGTGCCTATTAGTTCTGGACTAGGATCATCAGCATCTTTCGCTGTTGCAATATCTAAAGTGATGAATGGATCTATTGAATAAGCTATCGAAATAGAGAATATTTTTCATGGTAAAAGAGGAAGTGGTTTAGATGTATAGGTGACTAATCATGGTGGTATATGCATATTTTAAATTGGAAAATCCATTCAGTAAGTTAACATTCCTATTCAAAATTTATTATTGATTGATTCAGGGGATAGAAAGTCAAAAGGCACTTAGGGATCGATTGAAAAAGTTAAGAATTCTGTTGAATAAAAAGACGGAAAGTAAATTTTGAATAGAATTTCAGAAGTAACTGAATAAATAATTAAAGAAGGTATAGTTAAACAATTGATTTATGAAAATCATGATCTTTTGGATAGATTAGGTATATGTACTGATAGAATGAATAATATAATTGTAAAAATTTAATTGAATATAGAGAGTTTGTAAAAATGAAAATATTCCTGCAAAAATGACTGGAGCTGGAGATGGAGGATTTTGTATAGCATTTCCTAAGGATGAATAACAATAAAAGTATTTAATTTAAAAGCTTCACGATTACAAAACTCTTAAAGCAACCATTGATCAGGATGGATGCAAATTAATTTGAATATTAATGGGTTAGTTATAAATATTGACTTCTTATATATTATGAAATAATTTTATCCCTCTAAAACTAATAATCTATTGTTTTTATTGTTTAATCTGCATCATATAATTATCTTAATTTAAAAATTAATTAGAATTTGTTTACCTAAAATGAATGAATAGAAGTGATGTAATTTTTTATACAAAATATTCAAAATTTCACTTTTAATTAGATGTCTTCATTTATTAAATATATTAATAAAATTAAAATGCAGATTAATATTAAAAGTGATGTTCTGCAGCCTATACCTATAAAGAGAAAGATAATAGGGTTGCCATAAAAAAATACAGAATTCAATGATCCTCTAAATTTAATTTGGAAAGCTGCATCTGCTCCAGCTACATTAGAGTAGATAGAGACAATTAAAAAAGTAAGTAAGGGACGATAATTTTGTAATAACCCTTTCGTGTTAATTGACTAGCCAATTTCTGAAAACTCTAAATCTATTCAGGAATTACTAGATGAAATTGAATGACACCCATTTATATATATATATATATATATTTGTCACACAACCATTGCAGTTCATCCATTAAATCATCAATTTTAGAGATCTTACTTAAGGATGTCATAAATATTAAATTAAAAGTCTCTTAAAAACGGATGTTGCAAACATTCACTAGCGGTGATTCATTAAGCTGGATCAAATTCTAGTAACTTCTTGAGTAAATCAACGAAGTCTTTCATAGAGGCCATCTCTAATTATAAGTTTCTTACCAATTTCAACCTTGGATTGTTCTTAAGCTTGATTTATTGAATTCCAAATGCAACTCCTAAATTTTAGTTATATTTTATATTCCAGGATCTGGTAGATTTTGATCGAATTCATTCTAAATCATTTTCAAATTTTTAAGAACATAATTTTAATTATCCTGATCAAAATAATCATGACATTTTGGACTATTTGAGATCAGTTCTTAATTAGTACTAATTTTAGTGATAAATTAAAATTACATAGGGATTAATCTAAATATTTACTAAAGTTGATCAAAGGATGAGGTTCCTTGAAATAAAGGATATCCTATATATAACTAGACTGTTACACATCCTACTGACCACATATCTATGGCACATGTTTTATTATACCCTAAAATAATCTAATAAATAAATTAATTATGCATATTTCAGGTGATCTATAATACAAACTTTATATGTAATAATATAAATTTACATTTATTTCAGAAGCAGATCCAAAATCAATGATTAAATTGATTGATCATTCTTACTATTTTAATTATTATAAGGTTACTCAGCGAATAAAATATTTTCAGGCTTAATTTCACAATGAACCTAATTAAGTGAATGTAAAAATTCTAATCCTGATAATAATTATTTTAAAATATTCTTATTGATATGTAATGAAAGACTTTAATATTTTGTTTCTTATAATAATTCTTCTAAATTAAATCCTAATAATGGAACAACTATGCAAACATGATTTTTAAAAAGAAAATAATCAATCAATTTAATTAAACATTCATGCTCTTATTTCTTATTAAGCAATCTAATTAGTTTAATTTCTTTCATAGCTTGTATATTGTATGCATTAATATTTTTTATTATTTTTATTGCAAAATTACAATTATTATTAACACATCTATAAACACTTCCAAATGTACCAACACCTAATAATTCTTTAGCAATATATTTATTTTCCCTCTTTTGATCAATTATCTTATCATCCAATTTTACAATTAAGTCATAATTTCATTATCCAATCCATAATATATACAGCTATGTTTATTATACTTTGATACTTACATATGGCTGTGTAAGACTTCTAGAAATCTTAGAAATTGTTTCAGTATATTATAACAATTATCTTATTTTTATTGTGACAAAGTAAATTGGTTTTTTATCTCTTTACAATTCATTCGTTTTGAGACACTGGTTTTAACAATAATATTATTAAAAGTGAGTCTTTTTTATACCAAATCAAGAAAGACTAAGTGTGAGGTTATACATTAATTTCTTTATATTTTTATTAATTCAGAACGATGCTAAATTTTTAATTCTTTAATCTAAATTGAGAGTTGTCAAAATAAGAATTAAAATTACATTCCAATTCTCAAGATCAAAAGATATATATATAAAAATTATGAATATTCACAATCTCTTTTATTGATATCAAATAACATGTTGAATGTACTCGAAATTTTACTCAAGCTTATCTATTTATTGTTAAATAGTGCAGAAATTAATTGAAAATAACATTTTTATTATACTGCTTAGTTTTATTAAATTCTTAAATATAAAATAATTTAATGCTAATACTTTTCATAGTTTATGTTTAAGCATAATTTTCCTCAAAATTACACTTTCATTATCCTAATGAAGATGAATCAATAGCTGAATTTACTATAATTAATAAGCAAGTTATTGATTTCACAAAAACTACTTAACCATTTTCACTATTTCCTAGATCATATTTGGAAAATTTGCATGTTGATGGAAAGGTTAGAGATTTATACATCAGCTCTACTCAAGGTATGATGCCTGAACTTAATGCACCTTAACATGGAGTTTTAATTATTACAAATGAAGATGCAGATTAATTAATTACTATTAATCAAGTTTCTGAAATATTTAGAATTGCAAAATACAATATGATCTATGATTAAGCTTATTATTATAAATTTAATGGAAATTAATCATCTCTTTCCTTTATGGGATTTGATGATGATACCATTTAGGTAGGCAAGGTACTTTTATCACAAGATCCTACTGATAATATTTGCATCGATGCAATAGAATCAATTTTAAAGTACTTTGGATGTAATGGTAAAAAAGGTTTTGCTTAGATTATTGATCCAAACACAATATTTAGATCATCTTACTTATCATTACAAGCGAAATTTTAATATGATGAATCTACAAAAATAGCGTATTAAAAAGTTGTACTATTGGTAAAATATGATACTTAATCTATTTCTAAAATCTTTAATTTAGATCCAAATTTATCATATCATTCATGTCCTGAATTTGATTCTGAAATTATTTAGCATTCTACAAGAGAAATTGCTTATAATTTAAAAACTGCTAAATCATTTAGAATAGGTTAATTAAGCAAACTATAATAGGATACAAATATGATTAAATATTAACCTAAAAGTATAAATTAAGTTATTATTCACTTTAGTAACTGTTAGAAAGTTTTCTGCAGGCCCTTGGTATGCTTTTGATTCATATATCCATTAATAAGTGACAGCAAATGAAGATGGAATAGTAATTGTATTACTCTATTTTCCACATGAATTTACTCCTATTTATCATACATTGGAAACAAATTTGGAAAGTTAGAAAGAATTTACATGGGAAGGGGAAACAAAAAAAATAATTATAACAGCTAAAATTAAATAAAAGGAAACCTTTTTAGTTAAAATTAAGTTTAATAAAAAGCTTAAAAGTTTTGAAGAATATCCTCATGATCCTGAAAGAGGATAAGATATTGTAAATTTATATTCACTAATTTAGATTACTACTCCTGTAATTTTTAATGGAGAATTATACTTAACATCTCATTAAGTGACAAGATAACCATATCCAGATTTTTCTATGCCTTTTAACATTTTAACTTTTTCATCATTGGCAATGGGATACTTTTTCTTGTAAATTTTAGGAATGGCAGTTGATAAATTCATTCTTAATAAACCAGAAAAGGGGTCATTAGCTTAGAGATTATTAAGAAAAATATTTTCATTAATATCATTTTGAGTGTTAAATTTATATTGAGATATTTCAAATATAATTTATATTTAAAATTCATTTACTGAGTTTAGATACTAATATAAATGTATGATAAATATATTTAAAATTAAAAATTATTAAAAGTACCAATCATGAATAAGGTTGTATTAAAAATGAGATTTGATAATTTTAGAAGTGTATACATAAACTAAAATACTGTTAAAAAATCACAAATCATCATGATACATAGAACTTATCGATTGTTATTATTATTATTCTAATTCTTATTTTTATTAATCTCGTTTGGCTGCATATTCCTTGAATTCAATGATTTTATCTAAATAACATTAATATCATTCTCATATACCTCCATTAGAATCATAATCTAAAAAGAATTGAGCAACAAAATCGGCTGTATTATATGGATTCTTAGAAGGGAATTGAGCTCTTAATTCTTCATATTTTAACACTTAATCTCCATCTTAATCAAACATTAAGAAATCAGCTTCATATGGTTGTAATCCAACTACAATTCCTAATAGTAATAACACAATCACACGTCTCACCATTTAATTTAATTATTAATAGTATTCGTTATTCCAAGAATCTAGTTCTTTTCAATCATTTTTTATTAATACATCAATAAATGAACATCTTTTATACAATATCATTCAATTTTATTAATCAATATATAATAATTCAATAAATAACTGTACTTGGATCCCAACAAGTATGATAATTTTAATTAAGATTATCAATAACTTTCATGTCCTCATCAGATATTTAAAAATCAAAAATTTCAATATTTTCTTTGATATATTTTGGAGTCTTTGATTTTGGTAATACAATAAATCCTTTTTGAACAGCCCATCTAAGACTGATTTAAGCAACAGATTTATTATATTTCTTGGATAACTCAATCATTTTTTAATTCTAAATTAACTTTGGGTCATTCCTTGCAATGGGAGAATATGCTTCTATTAATATATCTAATCAAATATAATTATTAAATTTACTTTATTCTTAACAGTATTAAACAGTGGCCTTATCCCAACACAAGGGATGCACTTCTATTTGGTTGATAACTGGTTTAATTTTACAATTTTATAAAAGATGTTCAAGATGATGTTTTAAGAAATTGCTGACACCAATATTTTTTATTAATCCTTCTTGAAATAATTACTCCAAAGCTTTGTAAGTTTAAAGTCTAACAATGGCATTATCAGGACTATTAGGTTTATTTCCTGATGAACCTGGCCAATGAATCAATAATAAATCAAGATATGTAGTGTCTAAATCTTAGAGTATTTTTTTGCATGCCTGAATAGTATTCTCATAGCCTTATTCTTATGGTGCAATTTTGGATGTTATGAAAAAGTCTTATCTTTTTGGAACTCTAATATCTTTACCATTTCTATAACAAGAAGCAGAATCTATATGAGTATACCCTCTAAAAAATTAATTTATGAATCTTATTACACTTGCAAAGCATATTTGATTCCATCTACTAATTCATTTCCTTTACACTAATAAGTACCATAACCAATTTATGGTATTTTATTACCATTATTAAGTATTAAAAGAGGAACTATATTTTTTTACATTTAATTAAATAATTCATATTCTAAAACCGTCAAAAAAATAATGACCCATAGCTTCTCAAGCTGTTAATCTTAATTTATAATCGTAAATTAATTATTTACTTATCAAATCCAAGCCTTCTTTTGAAACTAAATGATCATTTTCATAGTTTATATAAATTTTAAAAAGGCTTTTAAAAGTGTCTATAAATTTTATATATATGAATTTATATAGGTGGATCAGGGTAGATTATATCATATGTTTCTAAATATTTAAGAAAATCTTTCGTTGCCAAGATACCAACAATTTTATCTAACTAATCATACACATCCTTTACTTTGAAAAATCAGGCTTGCTAATGTATTTGCGTAATGAAATTATTATATTTATTAAATTATAAATTTGACTATACAATCACACTGTAATCATATTATTTATTGTTGATTAACAATTCTGGAAACTTGTAAAAACGAGTTCCAAATTCTAGTATTATAATTCTTCTTTGGGTGATAGAACTCACCCAAAGAAGAATAGTGAATCATCCCCTTTAATTAATTATGTTAGTCATTTTGACATCTCTATGCATGACTCCTTTACTATGTACTTAATTTAAAGTCTTTTAAGTATTGTAAATACTTTTACTAATTAGTAAATAAATAATTTTATCTTTGGTAATTCTAATTTACCAAATAGATGTAGTAAATTAATTCTACTCAAATATTAATAAATAAAAGTAGCATTTTATCTCTTATTTTAGTTTCCGGGTTGCATCTATTAGTTATAATGTATTTTCGTTCCTTTTATATCTTTCAACACCTATATCTCTCTATTTATTGGCTATCATTTCATTGGTTTTAATTCTTTCATTACTATAATCTCTCCATTATCTCGAATTCCTACAAATACTTAAGAAAATGCTCCATGTCCAATATTTTTGTATATCTTTTAAATATACTCTTGATACATACAGATTATTCTAATCTTTTATAGGTTGGATACTTTTTAATATTCTTCATCATAGTAGAATATATTCTCAAAATGATTTTAATGAGGCTTGTTCCTAAGTTTACAATCTCCTACAATTGTTAATAACATCAATAATGGATACATTATAAAACGATGATTTTTATATATATTATTTTAAAATGTAATATTAATTTGGGGGAAACTAATTTTACAAATTAAATTTTTTTTAGTTATTAAATGATGTTCAATTGAAATCAAATGCTAATTTGTTCATGATTCTTAAAATTAAAGAATAAAAATAGTGACTTAAAATGTTATAAATCTTTGAAAAAATCAATTGCCTACTTATGCTTTGCCAACTATGGCTCTACTTATTGAATAACCATAAAACTTGCTTTAAAATAATTTAAAGTATAGCTTAGATTATAGGATTTTATTACAATTTTGATGTATAAATGTTTATTAAATAATTCTATTTTATAATAAACAGTTGAGTCTAACAGAGAGTATTTAATACCATGTTATATTATTATATATGATGAAAATAGAAAATTTCTGTAAATTAGATGGTTATTGATGTTGAGAGATATTAAATAATAAATTCGATTAATTAGAGATTAGACTTTTTGAATTATTTTTCCCTTATTTCTAGAATGAATAAAAATGTCTTATAAAATATGGATGTTAATTGATATTAAGTGATAAAATTTAAGAATAATTGAAATTAGGAATTAGAGATTTTGAGATTTGATTAGAGAGTTATTTTTTGTTTTTGTTTATTTATTGTTTATTTGTGGAGTATAATCAAGGAAAGAGAGTATTTTTATAATAATCTTAGGGGTAAGGAGTTAAGGAGATTTGTTAGCATGACAATTGAATTTTGAAATTTAATATTAAAAATGTCAATTTTGAGTGAACATACAATTTCAATAAAAAATGAAGGAATAACAATGATGTCTGTGTCTCATAGTGCTATAAATCCTTCAATAGCAATATGCACAGTATCTAGAGTGATGTTGTATAATGACTAAGGTGAGAAATTCGATTATGAATTGGCTCGTAATTAGAAACCGACTGCAATAGCATGGCATCCTATTCAACCACAATTAGCAATAGGATGGTAGAATGGTAGATTTTAGAATATAAATTCTAGGGACAATAACTTTGTGGTCTGAGGATACGCGTTCTGCAAAGGAAGAATCAGCAGTACATAAAGAAGAAATTAATTTAATACAATATAATTCAAATGGATCAAGAATGGTTAGTGCTGATATATCTGGTCTGGTAGTAGTATGGAGAGGAATAACACCTATGAGCACATATTAGAAGGAAGGCATAATGACAATATGCATATTCGCTGATTTAAATAATATCATCAAGGCATAAAATTTATTCTTTTTTGGAGGAAAGTCAGGATTGGTTTGTTTGGCTGATGATAGTAAACATTGTTCAGAAGTATGTAAAGTAGTTGGTAGTATTAAATGTTTGATGATATATGAGAAATATAATTCAGTCATCATTATTACAAGTGGTTTACTTTTAGTTTAATTTAAAATTAGTACAAGCGAAAAGACATAACCAGATAAGAAGGTCAAATTATCAATAGCAGGTGAACCAGATTCATTATAATCCGTTTGGATAGGTTAATGTTTAATTGGAATATCATCTAATGAAAATATGATAAGAATGTTTTAATTGGAAGCAGATGAAAATTATGTTATAACTCTGCATGAATTCCAAGAGTTATATCCTTAAGAAAAGATGATTTTAAATGATAAAATAACATGTGTTTAATATAGCAAGAAATCCAAAAATTTAGTAGCAGGAACTAAAGATGGTAGATTAGTCTTTTGGAAGAATTTTGCATCGACTGATGAATCTCCTGTTGAAAGTGAATAATGGAAGGCATTAAAAATTATTAATCATAATAAACCTATTAATGAAATTGCAATAGGCAAAAATAGTGGTGTAATAGCAGCAAGATCAATAGATTCAGTTAGAATTGTTTAAGAATCTTTAGTTCATGGAAAAGTATTAGAGAGTGTCAGAGTATTGTAGGTAGAGCATTACAAGATTTTAATTTATTTTAAAAATGATTCTTAAAATCAGGATAAAGGACCTTGGTAAATGTTTTTATGGGATAGTAAATTTCCCATAAGATCAATTGATTGTACTTAATAATATCTTATGGTTTAAAGTGCGAATAAGATAGAAATTAGTGAATTTACAAGTATGATACAAATAAATCTATTTAGATAATTCTCAAATTTTAAGTAAATCTTCCTTTGATAAGAAATGTGTGAAAGCTGCTTTATTTTAGGAAGATCTAATATTATTTTATGAGTACAAATTTGAAGTAACAAACTTCAAAGGAATTTAAAAATATTTTGTAGATTTTTCAGAAAGTGATGGAATCATAGCAAATTATGAATTCAATAACAAAACTATGGTTATTTGGACACATAATAATTATTTTAGATTATATGATTTTAGTAGAAGAGAAGCATAACTCTCAGGATTTAATTGTAAATTTGAAAATGATAAGGGTCCTTTAGGAATAATAAAATAATGTGCTGTAAATTGTGATGGATCAAATGTAGCTATAATAGCAGATAATCATGGAAATTAAAATGATTTATTTTTTGTTTACAATCCGGAGAACAATAATTTTTAATCATTTGAATTACCTAAATATAGAAAAGCAATTAAAATAATGTGGGACTTTTCAGATCCTAGATTTTTTGGAGTCACTACAATATGTACTAAAATTAAAACAAATAGTGAAAATGATGTTGAAGAAGAATAATCAGATTTTAGAGCTAAAAAGTTTTTTACTTTCTTTTTTAATCCATAAACAGGAATTAAAGAATAAGATTGTTATGTACTTGATGATAAGTAAGAGGCAGTCTTATCTATTCGGATACCTCATATAAATATTATTTAAAAAAAAGATTAATCATTTAGAATTTAGGATGTCTTAATGAATGATTTCATAGGTTTAGAGAAAGCAGACGAACCCACAAAAAGAGCTGTCATTAATTTCTCATATCACTTATCTTGTGGTAATTTAGATGAAGCCTATAAATCTGTAAAGGCTATCCAAAATCCGACTGTGTGGGAGAAAATGGCATAAATGAGTGTAAAGACGAAGAGATTGGATGTTGCTGAAATATGTATAGGAAATATGAGATTTGCAAGAGGTGCGAAAGCAATAAGAGAAACCAAAAAGGAACCTGAATTTGAAGCTTAATTAGCAATGGTTGCGATCTAATTAAATATGATTTAAGAAGCTGAAAAATTGTATTATTAGTGCAAAAGATATGATTTACTGAATAAACTATATTAAGCATAAGGGTTATGGGAAAAGGCATTAGAAATTGCAGAAAAGCATGACAGAATTAATCTTTTGTCAACTTATTACAAGTTGGCTAAATAATATGAAATATCTAAAGAATGGGATAAGGCTATTTAGTATTATGAAAAATCAGGAAATGCACAAAAAGAAATACCAAGAATGTTTTATGAAGCAGATGAATTATAATATTTAGAAGGTTATGTCTTATAGAAGAAAGACCCTGTTCTTTATAAATGGTGGGGCAATCATTTAGAATCATAAGAGTAATATGAAGAAGCCATGAAGTTTTATCGAGACGCTAATGATGCTTTGGGAATAGTAAGAGTATTATTGCATCAAGGTAATTTAAGACATGCAAAAGAAACTTGTAACGATAAAAATGATCCAGCCGCTCATTATTTCTTAGCCAAATATTTAGAAGCATAAAACATTATTCCAGAAGCTATTTAATATTATGCTAAAGCTTAATATTATAGTGAAGCAATAAGATTGGCTAAATAAGCCAATTAAATTTCTGATGTTACTGCCATTTCATTGTAGGCACCAAAATTGATTATGATCTAATCAGCTATTTATTTTGAACAAAAAAAAATTATAGATAAAGCTGTTTTACTTTACATGAGAGGAGGATAATTATAAAAAGCCTTGTATTTAGCTTAAAAAGAGAAATTAACTGATTATGTCAAAAAAATAAATTAAGAAATAGCACTTCAAAGATAAGAAACTGTAGATTTGGCTTTTACGAATACTGGTTCATTAAAAGAGGCTCCAGCATAATAAAAAGTGGCCAATTAATAATAGTAATAACAACAATAATCTAATTAATAAAAAGATAAAACACCACCTCCAGGATCCTTGTAGGATTTAATCAATAAAAAATAATTTGAAAAAGTCTTAGAAACTTGTGATACTTAGGGTTTATAAATTACTGACGATCTAGTTAAATAAATGTTAGAAGGTCTTGATGATAAAAGAAAAAAAGAAGTGTAATTACTTATTGCAGAAAAATCAAAAAAAATGGGGAATTTTGAATAGGCTTCTAAAATGTATATATAAATGGGAGAAAGAGTGAAAGCTATGAAGGCTCTTTGTAAATTGGGTGATGTTGAAAAAATTATTGCATTTGCAAATAATGCTAGAATGGCTGAAATTTATATTCTAGCTGGTAATTATCTTTAAACAGGTGATTGGCATAAAACACCTGAACTTATGAAACATATTATATAATTTTATAACAAAGCTAAAGCATTCGATCATTTAGCCAATTTCTTTGAAGCTTGTTCTTCAGTCGAAATTGACGAATATAGAGATTATGAAAAAGCTTGTGCTGCATTAAAAGAAGCAATTAAATATTCAGATAAATCAACTAATCAATAAAAAACACAATAATTATAATAAAAATTAAAGTTAATTTTAGATTTCGTTTAAGCAAAATAAAAATCACCTTAAGAAATGCTATAAATCTATTATAAATTATTAAATGATGTAATGTATTTTAAAATAATTTAGAGTAATATTGAATATGCAGTTAGATAGGGAGATATATTTGCTGAATTGGTCGAATACTATTATGCTTAAGGTTAATATGAAAAAGCATATGAAGAAATGTAAAAGATGTAGAAAAAATCCATAGTACTCAATCCTTATTTAGATTAAGAATTAGTATAATTTCTTCTTATAAATAGATTTAAAAAGTTATGAATTATATGAAATAAAAAGTAGGTGGTTAATAGTAATAATAATAGCAGTAAAATAAAAAACAACCCTTTGGAAGATAATAATAGTAAAATGAAGATGATTTCTAAGAAGAGGATGTTATTGATGACGGAATATGAATCATATTAAAATTAATTATTATTAATTCAAAATGCATAAATAAACTAAGAAAATTATTAAATTGTATATAAAAATAAATAGTTTAATGGATAATAATTGTATCATTATTGATAATGGATCAGCTTTTTGCAGAGTTGGCTTTTCTTCAAATAAAATTCCAAAACATTCTTTTCCTAGTTCTGTTATTTAAAAAAAATGTAAAATTGTATTTTACTAGATTCGAGAAATTAAACATAAGATAATACTATAATTAAATATCCATTATAAAATAGTTAGGTGGTTGATTTTGATATTATGGAATGTGTTTGGCATAACGCTTTTTATAAATATTTAATAACTAATCCTGAAGATTCTTCAATTTTAACCACATCATATTTAAATACTTCAAGAATTGAAAAAGAAAAAATTACTTAAATTATGTTTGAAACTTTTAATATAGCTTAATTTACAATCTAAATATAATCAATTTTATCATTACTATCTTGTGGTAAAACAACAGGATTTGTTATTGATTCAGGCAATGATACAACCTATTTTGTACCAATTTATGAGGGATGCAAAATAAATATAAATGATAATTATTGTCATATTGCTGGTAAGTCTTGTTCAAAATATCTAAATCATTTAATATAATAATCAAATTAATAATAAGTAAAAGATCTAGAAATTTTAAATTATATAAAAGAAAAATATTGTTACATTTCTCTAGATTTCAAAAAAGAGCTAGCGATGAAGTAATAACAACAGATTATTTATCATTTACCAGATGGTACTTAATTGGAAATAGGAAATCAAATATTTTAAGCACCTGAAATAATGTTCAATCCATAATTACATTTTAATTAAACTCTTGGTTATCACTAGTTAACTTAAAATAGCTTAGAGTAAATAGATTTAGATCTAAGAATAGAATTATTAAAAAATTTAATAATATCTGGAGGAAATACTCTTATTAATGGATTTTCAGAAAGATTTCAATTTGAATTTAAAAGATTAAACAATTAATTTAATTCTGGTGAATTGAATTTAGTAAAAAGCTAAAAATTTTCTGCTTGGGTGGGAGGATGTATATTTACTAATCTAGCATAATATTCATGTCATTGGATATCGAGATATGAATATGAAGAATATGGACCAAATATAGTCTAAAGAAAATGTTATTGAAAATTTAATGTGATTACATTTAACAATCTAATAAATTTCAAAATATATGATCATTAATTTAATTAAAACAATAAATTCATTCAAATTCATTGCGATTATTCTTGTTGATGCAAATTTGTTTAAAATATGTTAAATCATAAAATATATTCTTCTGATCTAATTTGAAAAATAATCTGATAGGATTTTAAGCATACGAAATTAGTACTTTCTAAAAAGAATCCGATTTTAATTATGATTGAATTATTACTTAAATAAATCTAATAAAAAATAAATTTAGCTTGCATTTAGTAAAACAAATAAGAATGTTGAAAGTACTATAGAAAAATTTTGAATATATATTTATAAATAGATTAATTAATTGAGGAAATAAATATTCATTAAAGAAGAATGCATTAAAATGTAAAAGTTCATAATGTATTTGATTTAAACCAATAAAGAAGAGAATTCATAACAATATTAATTCTTTTGATTTTATTAATGGGAATGGAAATAAAGTTTAAAATTGCAATAAGCCGTCTGGTATTGATAAATTTATACCATTTAAATAATAAATATATAATTTTCATTTTATACACATGCAAATTATATTAATCATAAATCCTCTTATTTTTTTTTTTATTAATATTTCCTTTTTAAATCGTTTTCCCATTTTTGGAACGCTAAACTTTGTTATTCTACCTTCTTTCTTTCTTCTTTATTCATTTTCATATATTTAGATTTTTAGAATTCTAGCTGTTACTTTCTTATTTTATATAATTAGATATCATCCTCTTGAGTGATATCTAAATGTATTATATTCAAGTACAATTAGGTACACGGATAAGACTTAAATCAATTTCTTCTGCAGCAATGCTCTTTAATGAGAGAAGCAAGACTAATAAAATCAATCCTAACTTCGACATAAAAAATAAATAAATTTTTAATTTTTCTGAATTTTCTGAATTTTCTTTAACTCAATATAAAAGACTAAAAAATCCAAAATAATCTTATTGATTCGATTAGAATCTTAATATAAATTTTCTAACTTGATTAGAAATCAGACTTAAATTTACTGTGAATTTACATATAACATTGTAGATTTTTTTAGATTATTACAATTAAAGTGAAAATTAAATGAATTTATATAATCTATATTTATTTTAATTATCAATCTATAAAAATAATAATTATATTTGATAAATTATGGTTATTATTATAAATAAATATAATAATAACCATAAATTTATAAATAAATCAGAACCAACCAGATATCAAAAATAATCCATTACAAAGCAGGAAGTCAAATATATATATTTAATTCAACTAAACAAATCAACAATTTTATGTAAGAATAATTACCAGCAGTAGTAATAGATAATGGTTCTGGATAATGTAAAGCAGGTGTAGCAGGAGAGGATGCCCCTAGATGTTGTTTTCCTGCTATTGTTGGAAGACCAAAGTAAAAAACTGCTATGTGCACAATGGACAACAGAGATGTTTATGTAGGAGATGAAGCATAAGCAAAAAGAGGAATTTTAAACTTAAAATATCCTGTTGATAATGGAATAGTGAATAATTGGGACGATATGGAAAGAATCTGGCATCATGCTTTTTATAATGAATTAAGAGTATCTCCAGAAGATTAACCAGTTTTGTTGACTGAAGCTCCAATGAATCCTAAATTTAACAGAGAAAGGATGATTTAGATAATGTTTGAAACTTTTAATGTTCCATCCTTTTATGTTTCAATCCAAGCTATTTTATCACTTTATTCCTCAGGGAGAACTACAGGATTGGTAATTGACTCAGGAGATGGAGTTACTCATTGCGTACCTGTATATGAAGGTTACTAAATGCCTCATGCTATTACTAGAATTGATTTGGCAGGAAGAGCATGTACTGATTATTTGACAAATATCCTTAATGAATTAGGATATTCTTTTACTTCATCAGCTGAAAGAGAAATAGTTAAAGATATAAAAGAGAAGCTTTGTTATACAGCATTAGATCCAAAAGAAGAACAATAAAAATATAAAGAAAGTAACTCATTAAATAGACCATATGAACTACCAGATGGAAATATATTAACAATAAAAGACTAGAGATATAGATGTTCCGAAATTTTATTTAAACCAGAATTGATTGGTTTAGAAGTTGCAGGTATTGATAGATTGTCCTATAATTCAATAATGAAATGTGATATTGATGTTAGGAAAGACTTATACAATAATATTGTAATGTCTGGAGGAACAACTCTTTTTTCAGGAATACCAGAAAGATTAAGCAAAGAAATGACTAACTTAGCACCTTCATCTATGAAGATAAAAGTAATTGCACCGCCTGAAAGAAAATTTTCAGTATGGATTGGAGGCTCTATTTAATCTACTTTATCTACATTCCAATCATAATGGGTTATAAGATCTGAATATGACGAATATGGACCATAGATTGTTCACAGAAAATGCTTTTGAAAATTTATAAAAAATTACGAATATTATTAAATATTAACAAATTTATATTATCTAAAATAATTAATCATTTAAATTCAATATAAAAATAAACTCCCTTTTTTACTAGGAAAAAGTATTGTTTCAAAGAAATTTAATATAAATTTGTTTAGTTTCAAAATCTTCATAACTATTAAAGAATACTGTTGACCTTTTTTGGATAAATAGAAAGTTAAATACATTTTAGATTTATTAATCCTTCTATCTTTTATGAATTTCTAATTTCAATTTATATAGTAAATTTTAGCATATTTATTAAAATTATGGATGTGCTGTAAGAAGAATTATTCACTAGAATACTATACATTATTCTTTAATCCTTTAAGCTTAAATAATGATATTTCTTTTAGTAAATATTAGTTTATGATAATATTCTTATGACATTTACAAATTATTAATTGATATCACTATAATTGTCTAAATTTATTATATTAAGAAAAAAAAAATACTTGTGAAATAATTCTAAAGTTTCAACAATCAATATAAAGTGACACTGAAATGGAAATACCCTATGAAAAGTCATAAAATATTATCAAGATGCCATTCCTTCTATCTTGAATAGAATTCTGATAGTTTTACATGATCTGAGGTGAAAGTAAATAAATTGGATGTAAACGAAATTCGATATGTTTTCAAAATTATGTTAAGGGTTATGAAAAAATTTGATTAGCCATAAATATACAAAATTTTGAGTTTTTAAGGATTATCTTATTATTAGTAAATATTTGCAGTATTTTTGAGATTGATAGAAAAAAAATCCTTTTAGAATTTGATACCCAATATTTAATTATGGTTTTGTGTTCAATTTGTGGAAGAAAAAAAGAGGAGAAATTATATACAATTTTGTTGGATAGATATAGAAAAACATACCTTGAATTAAAGAGAGTCGAAGAAAAAAGATAATTTCTTAAGAAAAACTACAAAGAATATTGTCATTTGGGATGCATTGTTTTTTTTTTATAGAGTGTTTAAATTATTTAGGAGAAATATTACCTGGCAAGAGATAAATGTGTAACAGATTATATATTTTTTGGATTGGATTCAATTCACAAGAGCAAACAATTAATAGATTGTTCTATTTGCGATTAAGGATTAAATAACGTTTAAGCTCCTCAAAAAAAAGCTTCAATAAGTTGTTCTCATCATAAATGCAATATGCTTTATCACATTGATTGTATTATTCAGGTAAAAAAGAGGATTACATGCACCAAAGCTAGGATAAATTTTTATTGCAATCAGCATTTTGATAAAAATGAATAATAAGCAGATTGGAGTTAATGGGAATCAATTGCCTATAATTTAGTTTAAGAAAATATTGATATTAAATAAGAAGAACCTTATAGAGGAGATAGTAAGTTTTTGATAGTCTCAGTTGATGATCCATTTTAAACAATAGGAGAGAGGCTAGATTAAAATTCCTTCAAAAGATTAGATGAAGATTTGACAAAAAAATTAAAAGTTTAAAAAAAAGAAACTAAAGTTGAATAAGAGAAGAAAAGATAAAAATTTTGGGACATAAGTAAAGATTTTAAATCTCAATACGAGTTTGGCCCACGACCAATGTTTCAAATTGATTACTAAGCTAAAAGAAAAGAAGAAATGCTTGTTACAGTAGATGAAGAAGAGTAATAATAATAGTCAATAAAGAAAGCAATATTAGAAGAAATCATTATAACAGATGACGGTATAGAAATTAATAAAATTGAAAAACCAAAAAAAAAAGTTAAACATGTTTAAAAAGTTTAAGAACAAAACATTAAAGTTAATAATAATTCTGCAAAAATTAAGACAGAATAATTTGAGATTGATAAAGAAGAACAGAAGACCTATCAGCAAACATAAGAAAACGGTAATGTTTCTCTTGATTAATTATTGAGTTTTGTAAGAGAGAAAAAAAATAGTATCCCAACTTTTCCAAATTATTTTGAATAAAGAAACTAATGTAGAGAAGTTGTAGAAAAATAAAAAATAAATAAAGAACAATAAGAACTAGCAGAAATGAAAGAAATGAAAGAATTAACGGAAATGCAATAAGTGCTTAAAAAAAAAATGGAGTCATATGAAAAGAATAATTAATAAGTTCCTAATTAAAATACTACTTAAAATAGCATTGTTAAATAGACTATAACTAATGGAAATAATCATATTAAAAGTACTAATAGTAATTAAAATACTTCTATTATAAATAATTCAAGCAATAATAAAATTAATGATAATGATTTAAGCAATAAAAATCAAAACAATTTAATTAATGATCATATTGATAGTAAAGCAAATAAAAAAAATGTTAATAATCAAACCAATAATAATGATAAGGAAGGTAAAAAAAAAATATAGTAAAAAGAACCTTTAAAGTAATAATAATAAGTACCTAATTCTGATATGATTGAAAATGACCATTAAAAAAATAAATTGACAAAGACTGATGATTATTCAAGTATGTCAGCAACTGAGCTGTTAAATTTTTTATTAAAGAATTAATAAAAAAATAATAGGACAAGAAACAGAACAAAAAATGAAACTACAAGAGCCCTTTAAGCATAGCATGAAATAATTTATTATCCATAACCTGAAGAAGCATGGGAAGAAAATTTAGAAGGATGGTGGAATAAAGTGGAAGAAACATATTTTAATTCTAAATTAGATATTTACACTACAATAGATAAATTTAGAAAAATTAAGGATACTGATAAATAATTTCAAGAATTTTTGAAAGTATTGTTTGAAATAAGGAATGGAAACATAATTTATGCAGAATATAGCTTATAAGATGATGAAACTTATGAGCCTAAACTTTAGGATGAATAAGAATAGAACTTTAAATTTTAAATTTTTAAAAGTAAATGTTATACTTAAGATATTAACGAGGATCTTTATGATAGATATGCCCAAAAATTAGTTTTAGAAAATCTCTCAGTAATTGAACAACAAAAGACCTCAGAAAATAGTGTTTTAGATTAATTTTCAAATGAAAAGGATAGTTAAGTATATGTAGATTATTACTTTGAAAAATATTATGAAAATGAATTAGAAAAATTAAAAGTTTAGAATTAAATCGACATTAATAACTTAAATCAATAGTCTATTAAAGAAAAGGCAAAAATATCAATTAGTAAACAAGGGCATTTTTAATTAGACAAATTACGATATTATCAATTATTAAAAAATACAAGGTTGGGAATGAAATATATTACAGACGAAGAACATTAAATGATTATCAAAAAAAAGATTGATTTATTAAGTAGTATCAGGACTGACAACTTTTTCGGAAAATGCAATCCATCCTAATTAAAACAAGGGTAAAAAGATGAATTAGCAAGAGAAACATGCTGTAAAGTTTGTTTCAACTATCAATTAATTTAACTTGATAGTAATAATGATTTATCATACTGCGGCACATGCTTAGCAACATTTCATAAACATTGTTATAATACTACTGATACTTTTGAATATTGTGATCAATGCAAAGCTCAAAACAATTAGCAGACTTGTTATATTTGTCAAAAAAGTTACCCTGGAATACCACTTAGAGAGATTGATTAATATTGGGTTCATATAACATGTGCATTATTATGTGGGCTATTAGAATTCAATTAGACATAATTTAAACTCAAAAAAGGTATTATGTAATAATCTTCAACGCCTTGCATGATTTGTGAAGAAAAGGTAGGTCTTTAATTATCATGCAAGGAATGCAAGATTCAAATGCATCTTTTTTGTGCGTTTTTATGGGGCTTTTAAATAACAATTTAAACTGAACCAGATTGTCTTGATCCATATATTACAGCAAATTTTTTATGCTAAAAGCATTTTGATTATAAAGAAAAAGATATTCTAAAACAAATTTATTATAGATGGCACGGAATAAATTTTAACCAGGCTGGATGCTTTGAAACTTTAGAAAACTTTATCAAATGCAAGTTGATTGCTCATCAGAAAGTATTAAACAAAATTTAAGATTCTTTGTAAAAGTGAAAAATAATATTTATTTAAAATTATATTTTTATAAAAACTAATATATTTGTGATAAATCAAAATATCTAGCAATTACAATTTCTCTCAGATTTTTAACTTTTTTGATTCTTTTCGTTATTTTAATTTTCTTCTTTCTTTTCCTTTTAACTAGCCTACAAGTCTGCAACTTATTAATTTTTGGGCATTCCCTCCTATACTAAAAGTAAAGGCTAATTTTAAGCAAACTATTCTGAATCAAAATGCTATTCAATATTTTGCTATCCATTTTCACCTATCTGTTCATTTGAATTGCTTAGCCTGTTTGTTGATTAAAATTCTTATCCAAGCGGTACATTTTATCCATTCAATTCTAATTAGAATTTAAGATTTTCTATATTATCATCTTTCTATTAGTGGTACTGTATTTCAATAACATGAAAATTATTATCATATTAGTATTAGTCATCATTATTAATCTAATTTACTTCATTTTCTTATATTTATTAAAGATCTGATTTATAATCATTTTCCTATTATGTTTACTTCTCTTATTCAGATTAATCTTATACATCATTTTTAACCTATTCTACTTCTTTTTCTTATTTTTATTAAAGTTCTAATTTATTATCATTTTTCTTTATATACTACTCTTATTCAGTTTAATCTTTAACATCATTTTTAACCTATTATAAATCATTTTCTTATTCTTATTAAAGTTCTGATTTATTATCATGCTCCTATTGTTGTTATTAATTTAATTCTAATTTTTATTAATCTTATTCATTTTAATCTTTTACATCTTTATTAATCTATTCTACCTCATTTTCTTATTTTTATTAAATATCTGATTTATTATCATTTTCCTATTATGTTTACTTCTCTTATTCAGATTAATCTTATACATCATTTTTATTCTATTCTATGTTATTTTCTTATTTTAATTGAAGATTTGATATATTATTATTTTCCTATTCTTGCTAATGTAATTCTATTTTCGATTAATCTTATTCAGGTTAGTCTATTCCATCATTTTTAATCTATTCTAACTCATTTTCTTGTTTTTAATAAAGCTCTGATTTATTCTCATTTTCCTCTTATTGTTTTTGTAATTGTAAATTCTACTACCCTTATTCTGTTTGAACTTTTAGTTCGTTATTAATATATTCTTCATTTTTTTCTAAATCTTATTAAGGACCTTATACATTATCATCTACCTATTATTTTTTATCTAATACTATATTCTATTACTTTTATTCAGTTTAGTCTTATTGAACATTATTAATCTATTCTTCTCCATTTTTTAATCCTTGAGAAAGATCTTTCTTATTTTCATTTTCCTATTATTAATTTAATAAGATAGTTTCTTATTACTAATCTGATGGGTTTATTTGATTGGTGTCATTTTCTTTTTGAATATTTTTAGTATTTTTTTTCTTATTTTTTCTATCCTTTTTACTTCCTTTTTTATTTTGTTAATTTCCTGCACTTTAGTTGATATCATTATCTCCATCCTCTTTAATATTTTGCTCTTCTTTCTAGTTTTCAAAATTCATTAATTAATTGCAAATCTATTAAATAAAATAATGAATTTATAAATAATATTCAACTTCTTATTAGTTTTTTTAGTTTTTCTATTATAATTTAAATAATATAGCAATCTAAGATAAAGATTGTCGTTAATTACAAAGACTTAAATGTAGAACAACAAAAATATTAATAAGAATTAATATAAACTATTGAAAATAAATTTATATCTTTATTAATATTTCAATTTTTACATAAATATAAACATAAAAATCAGATTAGCTGACAACATTTACAAATTAAAGTCTTTTTTTTTTATTATTTCTTTTCTTAAAGATTATTTTATTATGATATATTTTCTTATTTAATATCTATTAAGTATTCGTCTTACTTAACTTACAAATTATTCTAATTTTTCTTATTTTCTTATATATTTTCTTTTTCTTGAAAATTTTCATCAACCTAAGTTATATTACAATCACTAAGTTAATCATTTATTTAAACTTGATTGTTATATAATAAATCTGTTTTATCATCTTAAAATAACTAAGTTTAGTCAATGACATCTTATGTTTAATTTTAGTCTTAAATATCATTATATTTCTAAAGTCTGCCACTACTGTTTTCTAATTTCCAATCCTCCTATTCATTTTTTTTTTGATTATACTCTAGAATGTCATCTTAACTAGCAATTAAACTTGGAGAATTTTAGTCCTTCTTTTTTGTTTCTTAAATATCTTGATTGAAATAATTTTGATTTTAAGATTTTACTTAGATTTTTTCCTAAAATTAAACTTTTATTTATTATTAAGCAATTTCTTTGGTCAAACTATTCTCTGAATCTTTAGAAATAATTACTTATCCTTATATATTTGAATTTCTATTATCTTATGAAAAAAAATCTTGTTCTTAGATAGCCTACTATTCTCTGATGATTGGTTATTTGATTTCAATATTCACTTACACATCAGAATTTGCTTATTCAAATGTATTATTTTATTTTATACCTATGTTGTTTACTGATTTAATTTGTAGTTCTTCTTGATTTTTATTATTTTATGAAAAAAATTGTTCTTGAATCTGAAATTTAAGATTTAATCCTTATTCTTAATTTTATTCATCAAAATCCTAATTTTGGTGTGTTATTGTTTTAAGTTCATCACTATTAGATGGATTTTTAAAGTCCTCCTATTTGTTACTTGAAAATTGAAGATTTGTTTAGGTTTCAATTTAGATATTAGTTTCGTTTGATTTTAACTATTAATTAAGTAAAAATTATTGATCTTGACAATTTTATTCTTTTATAATAGAATCTGATTATGTAATGCCATCGTCATTGTTGTAGAATATTGGTTAATTGTTAGTTGCTGCATCAAATATTTAATCTGCATGTAACGTTTGCTTGTTCTATGATTTTGAATTTTAATTGATGTTGAGTATTCTAGTATCTGTTTAAATTTATTCTTATGCCGATATTAAATAATTATTTTCGGGTTAATCTAATCTAGTTTGTACAAATTAAGTACTTACATCTGATTCATCAATCTATTAATTTATTTATTTCTGGTTATTTAATTATAAGCTATAATTATGTTCGTTATCTTTAACATTATTATTTTTCGTGTTTAGCTATTTTGTATATTAGTTCTATTTAAATTCTTTTTCAGTTTAAGTATTGTCATTTGAATCATAACTATGGGAAGGCTAAGCGTTTAAAATATTTGCTTCTTTTAAGTTATTATTAATATCATTTTCGTTTTGAAATATTTAAATATTTTATTAAATATATAACGATTTTAATTATTATTACGAGTTTGTATTTATTTAAACAACTTCAATTTAATCTTTATTATGTTAGATTTCTTTTAGCTTTTCTTATTATTCTTATTAATTTGTATTTATTGAAACATCTTCAATTTGATCCTTATTTTATTAATTCTCAACTTGTTTTTCTTATTATTCTTATTAATTTAAATTAATTTAAACATTTTGAATTTGATCCTTATTTTATTCGATTTCTACTTAGTTTTCTTATTTTTCTTATTAATTTGTATTTATTTAAACATCTTCAATTTGATCCTTATTTTATTAATTCTCAAATTGATTTTCTTATTATTCTTATTAATTTGTATTAATTTAAACAACTTCAATTTGATCCTTATTTTATTAATTCTCAAATTGATTTTCTTATTATTCTTATTAATTTAAATTAATTTAAACATTTTGAATTTGATCCTTATTTTATTCGATTTCTACTTAGTTTTCTTATTTTTCTTATTAATTTGTATTTATTTAAACAACTTCAATTTGATCCTTATTTTATTCGATTTCTACTTAGTTTTCTTATTATTCTTATTAATTTAAATTAATTTAAACATTTTGAATTTGATCCTTATTTTATTCGATTTCTACTTAGTTTTCTTATTTTTCTTATTAATTTGTATTTATTTAAACAACTTCAATTTGATCTTTATTTTATTAATTCTCAAATTGATTTTCTTATTATTCTTATTAATTTGTATTAATTTAAACAACTTCAATTTGATCCTTATTTTATTCGATTTCTACTTAGTTTTCTTATTTTTCTTATTAATTTGTATTTATTTAAACATCTTCAATTTGATCCTTATTTTATTCGATTTCTACTTAGTTTTCTTATTATTCTTATTAATTTAAATTAATTTAAACATTTTGAATTTGATCCTTATTTTATTCGATTTCTACTTAGTTTTCTTATTTTTCTTATTAATTTGTATTTATTTAAACATCTTCAATTTGATCCTTATTTTATTCGATTTCTAATTAGTTTTCTTATTATTCTTATTAATTTAAATTAATTTAAACAACTTCAATTTGATCCTTATTTTATTCGATTTCTACTTAGTTTTCTTATTATTCTTATTAATTTGTATTAATTTCAATTTGATCCTTATTTTATTCGATTTCTACTTAGTTTTCTTATTTTTCTTATTAATTTGTATTAATTTAAACAACTTCAATTTGATCCTTATTTTATTCGATTTCTACTTAGTTTTCTTATTTTTCTTATTAATTTGTATTAATTTAAACAACTTCAATTTGATCCTTATTTTATTCGATTTCTACTTAGTTTTCTTATTTTTCTTATTAATTTGTATTAATTTAAACAACTTCAATTTAATCTTTATTATGTTAGATTTCTTTTAGCTTTTCTTATTATTCTTATTAATTTGTATTTATTTAAACATCTTCAATTTGATCCTTATTTTATTCGATTTCTACTTAGTTTTCTTATTTTTCTTATTAATTTAAATTAATTTAAACAACTTCAATTTGATCCTTATTTTATTCGATTTCTACTTAGTTTTCTTATTATTCTTATTAATGTGTATTTATTTAAACAACATCAATTTAATTCTTATTTTATTTGATTTCTACAAATTTTTCTTATTATTCTTATTTGTTTCCATTCATATTAACAATTTCATTTTGTACCTTATTTTATATAATTTTTACTTATTCATCTACTTACTCTACTTAATTTTATGATTTATTTTTATTTAATTCAACATCAAAATACTATTCTTAATTATTTTAGCCATTTTCTTATTTATTTTTCTATTATATATCTAATTATCCTTATTTTTTAGTTTCAACATTAAATTAATCTTTTAGATCATATTCAACCTCTTGATCATTATTTAATTGTTTTTCATCTTTTATATCTTCTTATTTTTCTTCAGCAATTTTATCTTCTAGCAAATTTTAATTATTATTTTCTTCATATTCTATTACATTTATATCTTAATATAGTTATTAATTGTCTTCATTATCATCATCTTTAAAAGATTTTTAATATTCGCTTTCTTAATTTGGATTTAATGATTCATCTAAATTGCCAGTTTAAGATACCATATTTTAATTATTTTCTTAAAATTAATTATCGTTTAATATGCCTTCTTAATTTTCTATTTCTTATGATTCTTAATCGTAATTATCTTAGTTCTATTATTAGTCTATTATTGAGTTATTAGTAGTGTCTTATGCATCCTCAAATTGATTTTAAACTTGTTAAGTAGACTAGTTTTTCAAGTTATCTCCTGTGTTTTTAGTCTATCCTTTTTCTTTTTATAATTCCAATTTTTATTTATCCTATTGCTTACCTGGTTTTAGAGTTGATTTTTTTGAATTTTTGATTAAATTTTCTCCTTATTTTATCACTTATTCAGATGTCTGCTTAAGTTTTCCATCATCTATTTTAGTTGTGATTGATTTTGTTGTCGTTCTAACAACTTTATTTTACTTCGTATTTTAAGCTGATTCAGCTGTTTTATCAAGAATTGAATCTGTGTTTGCTGTTTTCTTTTAAGCAGGCTCATTTATTTTTTAGGTTTATGTGACTCTTAAATTAAATAATATATTACGGTTGCTTCTTTAAAGTTGATGATGTCAACTTTGTTGTTGACTGATTTTAGCTTTCTTTTTTTAACTTAGGTGCTGGAGCATTCTTATTAGCAGTACTTGACATCTGAGTTTTTATTTATGAAATATTTAATTTCAATTAACCAAAAATTCAAAAAATATATATATATGCAACAATTTTAAAAATTCTAAATGAGTCTTGCTTTTTGAGAAGAAAATGTTGAATGAAGCATCCAAATAAGTTTTTAAGTTATTCTTTGCAATAAAATTGTAAAATTGCAATATAAGATCATTAAATTTTTAATCATAATAATTGGCAAATACATTCTCGATCTTGCTTTTTCTAAATCTTATGCTTAGCATCATTTATTCTTTTTCTAAAATTATAATATATTTAGTTTACTATATATATTTATCAATTTAGCTTTGAGACAACTCTTCTGCAACATTTTTCCCAGATAACAAATCCCTGTATATTTAATCTTAAATACACATAGAATCAATTAATTTTTAGATAATATTTTCATTCAATTGAGATTACTTTTATTACCCTAGTAATGATTTATTATTTAATTTTGGATGCTCACCTAAACAGTTACTGGAGTAATCATTAAGAAGTTGTTTGATTCTGTTATCAAAGTTTTAACTTTATTATAGAGTTTATAAATAATGATTGATCTTTATTTTCTCTTCTCTTAATATTTTCTGCAATTAAGGGGAATTTGAGCATTGAAGGGATTAGTCATAATGTACAGAACTTGAAAGATTAATCTATAAAATTAATCTATTGTGCAACATAGTAATTAACTATTCCTTTTCATCATTGTCTTTCAAATACTCTAAGCCTGTTTAAAAATCTAAAGCTATGCCAATTACATTTAAAAAGTCTGTTCTTACATTATATTTAAGGGTTTATTCTTCTGAATTAATCTGACTTGTTTTTGATTTTTCTTGTTAACTAGATATCATCTATTATCTTGGATATCCAGATTGATTAGATTATTTTCGCATTTTTTATTATATACTTTTATTTTTGATTTATCCCTTTGAGTATGTTTGTCCAATTTTATTCTATTTCTAAGATAATTTTAATAGAATAATTTTAAATATAGAAAAAATAATATACTCATGAAACCTTATTTTAGTGGAGTAAATCTTTTTGCTTTAATACTTATTTATAAAATTTGAAGATGATAGTGAGCAAGAATAGTAAGTTAACGATATCTGTGAAAATCCTTAAAAATTTATGAAATTAAAAAAGGGTGATGCTGTTTTGATTTAAAAAAAATGTCTGCAAAAATATTCTTCAATGAAATTCTTTCAAAGGCCTCCATTATTTATACATCCTTATTATATTTTTAAGCTTAAAATTAGTTATAACTTGATGACTAAAATCAAGCAAAAAAGGCTTCTACTTTTTTGAGAAAGAAAATTAAACTAAATTTTAAAAGCTAAAGCTTGAATATTAGTTTACAGAAGATTTGAATGATAATAAGTTTATATAATTAAACATAAAGAGATGATAGGCTTGCATAATCATTTTATCTGCTTTAATTTAAGATTTATACATAAATTTACAATAATATTTTAAAGTAAAGTATATAATCTTTTAAACTAAAATTGGCAATCAATTAATGAGTTGAAGGCAAAACTATTAGACTTTTATCCAAAAATATTTTGTTGAATAAGTATTAAACAAATAATATAAGTAATTAAGAGTTAAATATATTATTATCTCAATTAAATAATCCAAAATCATATCCTCAAACATTTGTTAATTGAATAAGTTAATGAATTCTAGTTCTTATCTATCAAACTTTTGCTGTTTGATTATAAAAACTTAAGAGATTCCATAATAAGACTTATTAACCTTTTCATATACAAAAAGTTTATTCATAATCCTGCTAAAATACAATTTTAATTTATTCTGAAAATTATTCAGTATTAGGTAAATTGTTATTGGAGATAAAACATGGGTTTTAAAGAAGTAGAATATTTTCATGATTATGTCTTCGAAATTTTAAATCTATATTTTTATTAATTGTTTAATGAATTAGAGAGTGCATCCAGAAAATATAGCAAACTAAATTGATGTTAAGTTTGAATCTGAATTAACGATTTCTGATGCATTTCAGGGAATATAATTCTATTTAGTGGGAAAAATAAATCTTTAAGACTTAGATCAAGAGTTTAAAGATAGAGCAGCTATTTTATCATAAAGTGTTTGTTAAATTAAGTATAATGTTGTACAAAATTATATATTTTATATAGGAAGAAAAATAAGCAAAATATAGATATGGTTGTTTGAAAACCTACAAAGCAAATGAAATTAATATTAATAAATCAATATAATGTAAATATGAAGTAGATAACAATTTTTTGATAATATCATTACATTTTAATCCTTTATTCTAACATTTTGAATACAGATCATAAAATACTGAGGATTATATTGATTAATTTTTAAGTTGTTCATCATCCTTTAGTCTAATACTAGATTAAAAACTGTAACTAAATGACTTCAGGTTTAGATTTTATACAAATATTAAGACTTGGGAAAAAACCAGTTTATAAATAGGTTCAAATTAATTAGTTTCAATCAAATGGACATTGGGAGAAAATAAAAGCCTCGATTTAGAATTAAAATTCACTGAATATATTCATTAATATCAAGCTAGTGGAATTTTATACTCAAGAATAATAGTTAAAGAAAATGAAATATGCATAGCATAAGCTCATAAAGATTTGAGTAGGGCAACTATAATGGTAAATGAATAAGGGAAAGTTTTAAAATTTAATTTCTCAGAGTTGAAGGACTGTCCGCCTCTATATTTTGGAAACCATATATAATCTCATCATATTGTGATAATTACTCTGAAATCATAACGCCGTAACTGTTTAGATATTTTTAAAAAAAATGAATTTACAATTTAAGTGCCTGTAGATTTATTTCCTGATAGGTAAAATGAAAGTATTGAAAATAAGAATGAACCACAAATCAATCTTCAGCTTTCGAAACAAGAGGGTGAAACAATCAGATTAAATTTAACGTAAATGTATAGATTTGAGAATTACTTTAATGGCATAAAACTACTATCTAAAGAATATGTAGATCGTTAAAAGTATATTTGAAAATATCAAGTTTGACTTTATAAAATCTATCTTTAAATTGTTTGTATAATAAATGAAGTTTATATTTCCACATTAATTCATCGAGTTTTTAGAAAATACCTTTCAGAATATAAAAGAATGATATCTTTAAAATTATTTTCTCTAGACTGCATAGATTGGTTTGAATAATCATGATCGAACTCTTCAGTTAATCAATTTAGCAAATATAGCTGTTAAATTTAAAGTTAAATCAAAATAATAACATGAATTTCACTTTTCCTTAATAGGTTTGATTTCAATTTGAAAAGGTAAATTATTAATTCTATTTAAAGTTTTGCTTTTCACATTAACAAGAGATTTAAATTTGTAATAAAAAAAATCTACTTTTAGAAAAGTTTAAATATAAGTTTAAAAGAGTATGCTTGTAAGATATTTGATTTATTTTTATCATATTTTAAGCTAGGCAAGAAAATTACATATATTTTAGAATAATTCAATTTTTTATTTTGTACAATTTAATGAGTTTAATGGAAATGATAATTATTAATGATTATTAAGTATTTGAGTTATTAAAAACTTTTAATAATAAGCTACAAATTTCTATTTCATATATCGAAGGGTAAATGATAGGAGCAAAGTAGCACACAAGTGATGATTGAACAATTATTTATGAGTTCGGGGGCTCATGAGAAATACCGAAAGGCGAGTGAGAAAATAAGTAGGTAAAGACAAAATGGAAGAGCAGATATTGATGATTTAGTAAAAGGAGTGAAGGTAGATCTGAATTAGAGAGTCCAATTACTATAAGATATTTGGATAGTAGTAGCTAAGCAATTTAATTAATATTACAAACATGATGTAGAGCAAACAATAATTGAAATTAGACAAATTTAAAGCATATTCAAACCACTTATTTAAGGTGTATTGAAAATATCTTAAAAAAATATATTAAATTGTATTTTAATAATCATTAATTAAATTTTTATGGATTCAATAATTTTAGGAATCAAGCAAGGAGATCTTAAATATTTTGATGACTCAATCGACTTATAATCGTTAGTCCCTTACAAGATTCATACTGTAAAGATCTTTTTTACAAATTAAGGAATATTAGGAATCTAAAATTATTATTATTCATTGAGCTCTTAATCAGTAATAAAATGTAAAGAGCACAGGTAAATTTTAACATAAAGATAGATCATCAAAATTGTTTGGTGTAAATGAACAAAAATTAGTTTTGGATAATAGTGAATATATCATTTAATTGACTTGGTATTAGAACGAAATAGGCATAAATCGAGTAGAAATACAGACAAATAAATAATAAATACAAATTGGGTAGAAGGATGGAGAAAAAAAGGAATATAAAGTGGAATAAAACTATTAATTAGGGGCAATTGCAGGAGGATATAAATAATAATTATAATTTTTGGAGTGGTAAATTATTCCATTGGTTGAATAATAGACTCAATATTAATCATAATTGTATCAACTATATTTGGCTTAAAATGAAGGAAATTAGAAAAACAGTAAGTTTGAGTATATTGGTAAATAATATAGAGTATGCGATCCATAAATTATATAATAAGGACTTACTAATAAATTTGTTTAATTTAGACTAGTGGACAGTAAGGAGTAAGAAGTCATTCGAAGATTTTAGGATGTGTTTTAATTAAGATAAATATTGCACTTGAGATGGTATATTAAGTAGAATAATAAAAGTTTAGGCCTGGAGTATATATTCCACCATTAATGAATAAATCAACTTTTGAGGATTATTCAAACGAACATATAGAGAATATGAGAAAAGCGATAGAATACTTTTTGATGAAGTTATCGAAAATAACTTATTTTGCTTAATCAATAGAATTTAATGTTTTTATAACTAAGACAAATAAGGATACTAATTAAGAAATGGAATATGTACAAAATAAATTGAAGGAGATGACTCAGCAAACGAATATTGAATAAATTGAATTAAGATATAAATAGAACTTTGAAGAATTTGAAACATAGGAATCTGTTAATGAATAGTAGAGATAAAAATGTAACGATTTCTCAATTTTGATGTCTAAGTTAGAATAATTAAAGATAAATGATTTTTTAGATATCAAAAAATTGTTTGAGTAGCATTCTAAAAATGTTAATTACCTTTCTAAATACATACTTCCAGAGTTGCATTTAATGCATCTTAATTTATAGTCAGAGGAAGTAGTTTAAAGAAGGAAATCTAATTCAATTGATAGAGGTTTATAAATGTAAATTGATACAATGAATGATGTATATGATTACTTTGTAACAGAACAGAGAGAAGCGAGTGCAATGTCTCAATGTATGAATTACATCAAAGATCTTGAATAATAGAAAAATAAATTGGAAGTCAAAATTATGAGCTAAAAACTTAAGTAGGAAGAAGTGACGGTGGTTAAAAGTTAATTGTAATCAATTACATCAATCTGGAGTATTCTAGTAAAATGTTATGCAAATTATTATATTGATAAGTAAAAATATTATTGATGTTATTTTAGTTATTTTAAGGAAAGATATCAGTTGTATCTATTGATGATAAATAGATTAGCCTAAATATAATTAAATAATTTGAAATTAAGATAAAATTTTTGGCAGTCCATTTGATTTTATATATTTATATAATTTAATGAATATGAATATGAACAGATGTTAAAATTGTGGAAACATACATCCAAGGTAGCCATGTGCTGCTTAACCAGTTAAATTTATTTGGTATTTTATTTAATATTCAATAGGCCTTATGAAGGTGAAGAGGTTTTGATATTTGGATCATGGAATTTGTTTTAAGTAGGGACTAAATTAATTGGAAAGAAATGTACTTTAAATTTGGCAGTTGGACAATATGAGTATAAGTTCTTAGTTGATAATCAATGGAGATATCTGTAAAATGAAGAAATTATGCATGATAATCATGGATCATACAATAATATAGTAAAAGTTATAATGATTACAGATTTAAGTGCTTCCCAAAAGAGCATATTAGATATTTGAATCGAATGCTAAACCTTTGATAAGATTATTCGAGATGGCAGATGAAGTTTTAGGATCATGGGATAATTGGAGTTAACCTATAAAATTATAAAAGCGATATAACTAATTTAAACTATGTGATGAATATTATACATATATTGATTTACATGAAGGACGTTACGAATTTATATTTAAAAGGGAAAACCAATATTTTCATGATAGTTGCTAACCAACAATATCAAATTCATTTGGCAAGAAAAATAACATCATGGTTGTTTTAATAAATAAAACAGAGACATAAGAATTAGATTTCAATAATATTTATTGGACTAAGCATGATTTATTATATCATACATTTGATCACATATATGGACATTCAATGACAAGTATTGGGAATTAATTTTACATATTTGGTGGAGCACCAAGTAGAAATGAGATATACAAATTAACATTTGGAAATCATCAATTGAATTTAGAAGAAACTGAAGGAGAGATTCCAAGACCAAGAGCTTATCATAATGCAATAGCATATGGAGATAAGATTCTATTTTTTGGAGGTGTAGATGAACATTCTATATTAAATGATCATTTTGTATATGTCACTTCAGCAAAGACTTGGTATTTGGCTAAGACTGATAAAAAGTGGACTGAGAGAGAAAGAGCTAGCTTAACCTTTTATGCATAAGAAGAATTAGTGATACTATTTGGTGGATATTATTTGTCTCCAGATCTTGAAGTTGAGTTGATCTATAACGATGTCTATTATATGAATATTTAGAATATGTAATGGGTAAAACTAAATATAAATAATTAACCATCGCCAAGATATGGACATACTGCTATTTAAGTAAATGAAAAGATGTATGTGTTTTGCGGAAAGAATCAAAATGAATATTTTAATGATATTTGGATGTTAAACTTCGAAACAATTAAATGGTAATAAATTCAAACTTTAGGCGTTGCTCCAGAACCTAGATATGGACATACTACCAATTTGATTAAATCTAAAATTTGTATTTTTGGAGGAAGAAATAGCAAATCTAATCGATTAAACGATCTTCACTTATTTGATTTTACAACAAATACATGGATCACTCCAACTTAATATGGGTAAATGCCTTCTCCAAGATATTTCCATGCTGCTGATATCTATAATGAAGAATAATTGTGGATCTTAGGTGGCAACATTGGACTAAAGTAATTTCTGATTATTTTTTAGACGCAATGAACACTTCTATATTATGAATTTTGGAAAACAAGAAGACCAAACATAAGTATAATAATAATTACAACAATAACAATAATAATAACAATAACAACAACTCTATTGAAAATGCAGTAAATCCAAGAGCTTTTTAAATAAAACACAAAAATATATTATAAATATATCATTCTTATTACTATTGCAATTCAGCCTCCCTTCTCTCCTGCTCTCTTCTTCTTTCATCATCACTATCTGGCTCTAATTCATCTGGTTATTCCCTTGGATTTGGTTCAGGAACTTCATCAATATCTTCAGGTTCATCTTGTACATCTTTAGGAGATAATGGATTAAATGAGTTTTATTAATTCTTTAATCCATATCCAAAATAAACACTTATGTATTCATTTGACTTTAACATTATTTAAATTTCAATACATTACTAACTGTCAAAGCTCCAGGCCATAAGAAATTCCTTAATAAAACTACTTAATAACTCATAGCTTATTCTTCTTGATTTGTAAATTATTGAGTTTCTCCAAATACTTTGATTAACCAATTCCCTTCATTTTGTTCAAATGCTAAATTCATATAATTTATCTTACGTTTATCATCTTTTATGGATTTTAATCTTTCTTGTTCTGGATCTTACTCTTTCATCTAATTTAATTCTTCTTCCTTTAAAGAAGGATCTTCATAAAATGTGATTCTTCCTTGTTTTAAAATATATGCAGGTAAATGAACCCAAGCATCCATAGTTACTAGCTCAGCTGATTCAGGCATTTTGAATTCATCTTCAAAACCTATTGTTTTGCTTTCATCTTCATATTTATATAGCCCTCTAGGAGCTAATAGATTAGCATGTGTTATTCTTAATAATTAAGCTTTTAATAAATGCTTTTCCTTTCCTTCAAAATATGGATATTAAATTATATCTTTATTTAAATTTCCACTAAATACATAAGTTATATAACGACTAGCTTCCATTTATTTTCTAGTTATTTATGGTAATAAAGCCCAATCTTCTAATACTAATTGAGTTAATTATATAAATTACAATCTTAAGTAACATAATGCACGTATTCATTAAGTTTCTCATCACAATCAGGTGGTTAAGGCTCTTTTACTTATTTATCTAATGTGACTTCAATTACAAAATAGTCTTTTTGTTGGGCTAATATTTTGCCCCAAAACCTTACACTCTAAATATTTGTATCCCTTTATGCAATTTGTTTTAGACATTATTAAATTACATAAGCATCTTCATCATTTACGCCGTACCCAACTATATTCAATAAACTATTTAATTTCAAAAAGTTTTAGATATTGGCATTAACTTATTTGACTTTCAATTGAATAAGTTACATTAATTTAGAACAGTATTCTTACCATGGAAAAACTTCATCCTTTAAATTATTAACTTCATCAGCTGATTTAAGTGGTAAATGATAAAATCTGTTCTCTTTAATAAAATTACTCAAATCCTCGAAATCAGCTAAGCCTAATATAAATTTATAGATATTTATACTTTATGCTTTATAATATTTATTCTCTTGCATTTGATAATACAATTCACAAAAATGATTGTAAAGAGTTTTGTTTTTGTATTTGGAATTGAATATTTATTATAATTGTTCTTCCATAATCCCAATCTGAATAATAATTAAATTTAAATATAAATAAATATGTAATACTTGGACAATTATCTGTAATCCAAAGGTGGTTACGATTACACCAACGTTAAAAGGTAATTGTTAGTCTTATTTCTTAAGAAATGAAGTCATGAAAGCCCAAGGATTTAAAGAAATGCCATTTACAAAAACAGGAACAACAATAGTTGGTGTTTTATTTGATGGTGGGGTTGTAATGGCTGCAGATACAAGAGCAACAGCAGGATCTACAGTTGCTGATAAAAACTGTGAGAAATTACATGTTCTAGCACCAAATATTTGGGCTGCTGGAGCTGGTACTGCAGCTGATTTACATCATCAATGTGCACATTTTAATGCCAAACTTAAACTCTAAAGACTTAATTTAAATAGATAAAGTAGAGTCAATGAAGTGATCACTAAATTAACATCAAAACTCTTTCCTTATAGAGGACATATTGGAGTTGCCTTGATTATTGGAGGAATCGATTCCAATGGACCTTAATTAGCTTCAGTATCTCCACATGGAAAGTAAAATCTAAATATTAACTTAGTTATGTGTATCATCCATTCTAGTCTATGGGAAGTGGTTCACTTGCTGCTTTAGGTATTTTAGAAGCCAAGTTTTAGGATGGACTCACCAAATAGTAAGCAATTGATCTTGCTATTGAAGCAATTGAGGCTGGTATCTTCCATGATATGGGGTATTTATTATTTCTAAATTTTTTTCTAGATCTGGAAGTAATGTTGATGTTGTTGCCATTACTAAGGATGGAGCTGATTATAAAAGAAATATTAGATAATATAATGCTAAATCATACTAAAAACAAATCCCTTATAATTTCCCAATCAATAATACGCGTATTAATTAAATACATTTATTTAGCTGCTCTTAGAAAATATTAGTTTGATATTGAAAAATAAGAATTAACAGAGGTTGGATAGGAAATGGAAATTATAGAATGATATAATAATATTATGTTTAATTATGTGCATTCATAAATCAAATAAATTCATTTCTTTTTGTTTCACTTACTTTTATTAATAGGATTAAATTCAAACTCTGATTATGAATTAGTTTAATTTTAATTTTGTTTATCTTGAAACTATAACTCAATAGGAGCAGCTTATTAATTTTAATTCTACTATTATCCACTTGGTTGATTGGAAGAGTTAAAATCTTCTTCAAATAAACTATCCTAAACAGATTAAGTTTATTATTATAAAGTAGATGCTGTAAATTATCCAAAATCATCATCATCAAATGGAAGTACAAATTTAATTCCAGAAGCATTTGCTGTTCCTTACTATAAATTTTAGCCCTTTTATTGATTTCCTTCATTAAAAGGTATAAAGTTTTTCAATTCTACCTTTAACTCAAATTTGTTTTGAGGTTCCATTTCATTTTTTAATTTAATTTAATTGCCTTCCGTTTCCCTTTTTTTCTCAATGTATCTTAAAATGTTCTCATTAAAACAAAAAGCATCATTTCTATCTCTAAATAGACATCCAACCCACTAATAATTGCCTATAGGATTTACTAATCTTATTGCGTATCCTCTAATATAATTATACTAATATTGAATACCTTTTACAATCCTATGTTTACTCTATTGCTTAATATGGATTATCAGGTAAATTTACAAAGGTCTGAACTTCTTGAGTATCTTTATTAATAAAATATAAAATCAATTGACCTCCTTTTTCTGTTAATTTGATTCCCCCTATATTTATTAATATTTATTACCTTCCCAAATTATTTCTTACCATTCGTTCGCCTAATATCCATTGCTACTGACAGTTGGTATCTTATAAAGAAAAACTTATTGCTCTTACACGAATAGAACTTATTCAACAATCATATTTTATTATCAAAAGATTTATTAAGATTACTTAATAATGATTTGATATTATATATATTAAACTCAAATTTAATTTGTTATTTTATCAAATTTTTATAAAATAAAAATAAATTGTTATCTATATTGAAGGAAAAAATATAAATTTCTTTTCATATTAAGCTTCTTCCACTTATCTTACTTAAATGAGATTTTTTTATTATACATTGATCATTTTAAAATTTTGAACATTATATATAATAATATCTAATAGATTCAGCAATTTAAATTAGATAGTTAGTTTGTTATTTATAAATATTGTAGTTTATACTCTTATTTATATTGATGTAAATTGTTTAATATACTAACACTAGAAGATATTTAATTAATTTATTACTTTCTCAATATTTTACTTTATTTAAAGTAAATAGAAAATATAATTTCTATAAGGTTAAAGAATTCGAATAAAAAAAACCCCTTACTTGACATTATTTTATTCTTAAAGTAAAAGCTTTTGATTAAATAAATGGATTTATAATGATTATATTGATTATTTAATTATTTTAATGTAAAAAACATAATCAAATCGATTGAATAAAGAAGTACAGGACTTTAATGAGAGACAGAAAAAAGTAATATACTTCATTGATATTTCTAAGGGCGAAGATTCTGGAATTTCAATCTTGTTAGTTGATTAAAACATCACTCATTGGAAAGGTTTTATAAATGGACCCTCTGATACTCCTTATGCTAATGGTTACTTTTAAGTGGACATAGTGATTCCTCCAGAATATCCATACAAACCCCCTAAAATGAAGTTTGATACTCGCATTTGGCATCCAAACATCTCCTCGTATCATTTATCCCTATATATAGTCAAACTGGAGCTATTTGTCTTGATATATTAAAAGATGAGTGGTCACCAGCTCTTTCAATTCGTACAGCTTTACTGTCACTTTAAGCATTATTGTGTGATCCATAACCAGGTAATGAATTTTCCAAAACTAAATTTAGATTCCCCATAAGATGCTGTGGTAGCCAATTAATTTAAAACCTAAAAAGATGTATATATTAACACAGCAATGTATAAAATTTAAAAATTTTATAGAGAATGGACATAAAATTATGCTTCAAAAAATAAGCAAGAGGAGAAGGTCTAAAACTTAGTCAATTTAGGTTTTGAAGCAGGCAAAGTTAGGGTAATTGATTATTATTAAATGTATTAGGAAGCTCTTCTAAGATTTGGATATGATGAAGAATAAGCAGCAAACTTTCTTTTAGGAGGTTGATTAATGTTTAATACAAAAAATAATTATTATCTTTTTTATAATTTGCTCTCAATCAAGCCAGAATTATCCTAAATGTTTGAGAAGTAAAATCATCAAGAATTGCTCCTCATAATTTTTATATTTTATTTATATTATAAATTATAAATCTTTATTCTGTCATATTATTCATTGAAATAATAAGATAATTCAACTATATTCTAATTAAAGTAAAAAAGAAGCCTTAGTTATCATTTCTAATATAAAACAAGAACAATTTATATCTTAAATTATTAAATATGATTTATAAATTTATCTCTAATCAACTATTAATACTTTAAATTTAAATTACAATCAATCTTAGATTAATTTCTATACCTGTACTTTTATAGATAATTTTAACTTAATAATAAGTACATCTTCAAGTTTTCAGCCAAAGATTTATATAATTAAAGTTTCCTAACAATATTAATTAAGAAAGATATCCTTTAATATTTATTTTAACTTAAGCCAAATAAGAAAAGCACGTATTATATAGATTTTAGAAATATGTAGAAAATCATTTAATTGGGAAAATTAAATAATTAAATTGTAATAGAATAAGCTCGATAATATAAGTTGTGGCACTCAATGCCTTTTTAGTTCTTAACATCATTCTTATCGGCTTGCTCAGTGATAGAATGAGGATAAAAACATGCTTTGAAGACAATTAGATTAAGGGGTGATAAGAAGTAAGTATGGTCTATTATTTCAATTTGAAGGATGTTTTAAAAACAGTTATTTTTGAATTTTATATTTAAAATATTAATTATATATTTTCATATAATATTTTATTAAATAATTAAGAAGCAACAATTAGAATGCACTAATTCAATGTTCCTTAAATAGGACAGCCAGTATGTAAGTTTATATTTTTATATTATACGCTATATAGATTTCCAAGTATATTTTTATAATACTTATTTTTATAGCCTTAATATACATTCACACCTTCACTTATTGATATGTATTATTACAAACACAATTATTTATTTATTTATATAGGCCCCAACAAATGCCTACCATCAGTACATTTCCACCTCCGCATCATGATGTTGATTGGTTTTACCTTGATGAAGATGGGAAATGGAAAATATTTGATTGGAGAAGATGCAATCTTTTAGAGAATATGCTCCATTACTGTAATCAGGGGGAGTTTTAGATTATTTTCAAGGATATGCAATTTATAGTGGATTATGATCACATGGTCATGCATCATTAAATTAGTTATTATAAAATTAGGAGAGAATCGTCGATTGTGTCAAGATAGATAAAATTATAATAAGGGAAATGGTCTTACTATAATGGACAGACATGGATTCAATATGAGAAGGTGATATAAAATTAGTTGGAAGATTTAATGGTGAAGGGAGAAGTAAAAGAATTATATAATAAATAAAGTCACTCATTATTATGTATGTAAATAACAAACAATATGTATTTGATCTGGACTAGAACGTTTAGGTTGAACCCATTGATGACAAAGGATTAAATAAAAGAAAGATTATTACGAGACAATGGATGAACACACATTAATTATAAGAGTTCTGTAAAATAAGAAAATAATAGGAATTAACTTACATAAGAGAAAGAAAGGCTTTGGAAGATTATATGAAATTACATTAGAATCGTAAGAAAATGAGTGGATCAAAGAAGAGTAATAGATTAGGAGATTTGGGAATATCTCCAGATTAAGAAAAGTAGGAGAGGAAATAATAAAAATTATAATAATATTAACAATAATAGAATAATAAACCAAAGGAAGAATGTTTTAAAATGATAGAGCATTAGAAATTGCCTGATCAGAAACAATTGGAAGAATGGAATTTACTAATAGAAAAAATGAAAGAAGAGAATGCTGAAAATAATGCATGATATAGTAATTATTTTTCCTTAATAAACATAATCAAGTAGAATCATCAAATCTAACTTTTTTTGTTTTGATTCTATCAAATCTCTTAATTAAGTTTTTTGTTTCTTGGAATTGTTCTTCAATGTTTTTAAAGTCTTTTTATAGTTTTTTATTTGAATAGCTTTTATGAAATTTGAATCTTTCATCAGTACTTTCAGATCTTAGTTTTATTCTATTAGAGATTCTTGGAGTGTCTGTTAATTTAAATAGTTTAGATAACTCAAAAAAATTAGGCAGTGGATTTTATTTGGTGTTAATTAAAGGAAACAATTAGGAATCATAATTAAGGAAATGTTTATTAAATGGTTTTCTTGTTGTATGAGATAATTCTTTTTAATTTTCGATATAAGTTTTTTTCTTGATTTCATTATTTTTCATAATATGAAAAATGCAATTTGAAGTTTACTCAATATTTTTTATTTAATATACAGGTCTTTTAATGAGATTTGTCTTCATATTTATATCTTCATGTATTGGTCCTAATTATTCAATTGAAACATCAAATTATATATTATGTTTATTCTTTTTATATTACATTATATAATTGTATAGATTATTTTGAGAATTGGATGCGAATTTTTGGCACTTTTGGAATTTAAATTTTAGTTGCTTTAAATCAATTGATTTAATTATAATAATTATGCGTCCAACTAAATAATAGGATTATTAATTAATAACTCCTCGATCTCCAGAAAGGATTCTCAAGAAAAGAATACTAAACAATTAATCATAATATTTAATTAAATGGAAAGGTTCAGATTAAACTACTTGGGAATATGAAGAAAATGTTCGACGTTCAATTTTAGAGGAATTTAATTAGAATTAACAATCATTTTAAGAGTAAAAATAAAAAAATCTTAAAAATGCAGTTTAATAATTACCTATTATGTAATAAGTATAGTAAAGTCTCAAACACCCTAGTTATTCTGAAGAACTTCTCTTAAATAAATAAAAAGAAATGGCATAAAAATTTTGTAGTTCTTATCCTCAAAAATGCGATGAAATTGATAGTGTTCATCTAATGTTAACAAATGAAGATTGTGTTTTTGAAGTCAAATGGAAATCTAGGACAGATGGAGTGGTTCCAATCTCAGATTTTTATTAATATGATCAATTTAAATTAGCTGCTCCATTACTTTTTATGAACTTTTTAGAAAATTGTATAGTAGGTCATTAAAATAATGCAGATATTAAATTTTATGCTCCTGGTAAAGATAATGTAGAAAGAGCATAATTAATTAAGAAAATACTACTTAGGAATCCTAAATATACAGATTCAAACAAATAATCCAATCATGTTGTTGCTGAAGAGTAAAAATAATCTGATCCGCCAATTAAATTGTTTAATAAAAATACATGTATCAATATCACTCCGTTAGATCACAAAAAATCTATAGTAACTTATATTTAAGATACATCCGAATATGAAAAGAAAAATTAATTTATTATATAAGAATCATCAGAAGCTCAATAATAATTAGAATCAAATTCATAATAGGAACTTTAATAACAATAATCCAATGATGGTAGAGAACCCGGAGAAATGGTGGATCCTGAAGAAAATTAATAAAATGATGAATAAATGGATTAGAGATCCATTTCTTTAGAACCCTCAAAATGAATTATGAAATAATATTATATTTTAAATATTAAGATTTTTAGTCTTTAAAAAAAACGGATAAAAATATTAGAAAATATTGAATAACAAATTAAAAAGAATACTTGAATAATCTCCAGATTTAAAAGAATATCAAAATGAATTAGATCC
Source organism: Paramecium sexaurelia (assembly GCA_000733375.1). Classification (NCBI taxonomy): domain Eukaryota; phylum Ciliophora; class Oligohymenophorea; order Peniculida; family Parameciidae; genus Paramecium; species Paramecium sexaurelia. The sequence continues at coordinate 401,268 of JPFM01000007.1, read as the reverse complement.
AAAACAATATTGACTTTCTAATCCATACACATTTAGAGATAAATGAAAAATTACTTATTAGAAGAGTAGAAAAAATTCCTAAATAAGTTAGAAAAAAATAAATAAGGTGATTTAATATTTTAAAATTGAATTTAAAAGTAGTAAAATAGCTAAGAATTAAATTAAAAATAAATTTACTGCAAAAGAAATCAAACACTTTATGTCATCATCATAAGAGATAATATTATACTCTTTAAAGAATAAATTGAACTTCTTCTGATATAAATGAAGCTTAATTGAATAATAAATAAAGATGATTCAATAGATTATAAAAAGATAATAAAATTTTGTGCTTGAGATGAATTATTTTTTCAATTATATTCCTAATTTCTTAAAAATTTTAACTACTGATGAGTCACTTCTGGTTATTTTAATAATAATTTCTTATTTTCAATTTTAAATGATAAATCTTTATCATTTCTTGAAGTTGAAACATCTTAATATTAATAATAAATTTTATCTTTTTATTCTAATTTCTAGATAAGATCCATTTATGCTTTATTTTATTAATTGACACCTTAATCATATTAAAACTAAGGGTATATTAAAGAATGTTATTATTAACTAAATTATGAAGGTTAAATGCTATTTCTTTATTTTTGTTCTTTTCTTAATTTTAATTACTAAGTAAGTTCGAAATTTTAATTTTATAAATCATGATTCATTTAAGATAAATGTTTGATTTAATTATTTAATTCATTATTCATAGACATTAATTCAGAAATTTAGGTTTTGTTGTATTGTAATTCATTTTAAAGAGTTTTGTTTATTTATTGTAAAGAATTAATTTATTATTATTACTCTAAAATAGGATTATCATTTTCTTTATTGAATACTTAAGCTCTAAGAATACTAATAATAGTTTCAATTTTAGATTCGAGAACGCTATCATATTTTAACTTTAAAGAGTCTAATAGACTTATAGCTTATGCAATATTATTCTTAGGTTCCTTTACATTTTTTGCTTTAATGGGTTATTTTTAAACCAAATCAGATTAGCATTTAATATCAGGCTATGATTTAGTTGTAATTAATTAGGGCTTTTCTCTAAGAGCACTTTTTGATTAATTATGGCTAGGTCTATTAAGATATTAGGGTATAATTTCTTTTATAGGGGAGATCTAATCAATAATTGTTCTTTGATATGATAAATGAACATGATTTACATTCTTGATGGAAATTGATTGGGATTCGTTTGAGATGAGGAGATTTTTAAATTTTATTGAATATTCATTTCACTGTTAAAATTAATAAAAAGGTAAAAAAAATTCAAATAATAATAATTATGTTGATATAAAATAAATCATCATTAAGTTTCTTCTATTCTTATATTTCTTATTTCTCACATTCAAAATATAATAAAGAAATATAACAACTTCTATGAATTAATTATATTTATTAAGAAAGTATACTCCATAAGAGTAATTTATTGAGAGATTAAATTAAATACAAATTTATTTAGCTATTAAGATTATTTTATCCTGAGGTTTTTCTTTGAAAAATAATCATACATGAAAAATGAATGTTTTTTTAATTCATAAAAATTATTAATGAAAAAATTACCAAGTAGTTATTTAGAACCAAAAATATTTGATAACAAATATATAGTGAAAGAGTAATTAAGTTCTGGTTCGTTTGGTGTTGTTTACTTGGCAATTCATAAGGTAACAAGAGAAGAAGTGGCTGTGAAATTAGAAAAAGGGTAATAGGAAACTTTAGACAGAGAAGTGTATTTGCTAACAAAATTACAAGGAATTCATGGCATAACTAAATTATTATGGTTTGGAAGAGAGTAATGTTATAATGTAATGATCATTGAGATACTTGGAAAAGACTTAAGCCATTATGCAAAAATATATAAACAATTATCTTTAAAGACGGGTTTATAATTGTTAGAATAATTGATAACTATTTTTAACATAGTACATCAAAGGGGAATAGTGCATAGAGATCTTAAACCTGAAAATATTATGATGGGCAAGACAAATACATCTTAAGCATATTTAGTGGATTTTGGAGTTTCTAAATAAATTTTTGATAAAGGAAAACATATGTAAATATGATTGAATCTAATTTATTAATATAGACCCTTTAAAGATAAGAAATCATTTATAGGAACAGCAAGATATGCCTCCATAGCAGCTCATAAGGGATTTGAGATAGGAAGGAAAGATGATCTGGAGTCATTGATGTACGTGATAATTTATCTGATTCTTGGGTATTGAAATTAACTGATTGAGGAAAACTGCCTTGGCAAAACTTATAGAATATTGGTGATAAAGACAGGACTGTTGCTGTTGGAGATGTGAAAATGGCTACTTCTATTTAATCTTTGTGTAAAGAATTACCATCTCCGTTTGCAGAATATTTAATGTAATAATATATGAGATTTCCTTTAGTTATCTAAAAGGTTTAAAATATGAAGATTAACCAGATTACGAATTACTGAAAAAAATTATGAGAAAATGCTCTGAAAATAATACTTATGATAATAAATTTGAATGGACAGAAAAATAAGTTTAGTAACATGACAAAATTGGAGAAAACAAATAGTAAAGTTCATTTTTAGCTGTGCCTATTGGATTAGGAGATTAATAATAGAGATAAACTACAAAAAAATAATCATATATGGGTATAATTTTAATGATTTTAGGTTCTTAATCTTCAAATGCTGTGAAATATGTGCCATCTTTTTAAGAAGCTGTATCATTATAAGTTAAAGCTGGTCCTTAAAAGATTATTGCTAGTTAGCCTCATATAGAAGTATTAAAATAGATTGAAACCATTGATTTTGATGACATTGAAGAAAATGTAGAGAATCAATAGACATTGGAATAAAAATATTTAAACTTGGAAGATTTTGATGCAAAATTCAAGGAAGGAAATAAATCATATTCAGCTATAAATGTATTTGAGAATTGAAAAAATTAAATTTATTTATTACTAAATATTTGGGTATAATATAAATATTACATTCCTATTTTGAAGCCAAAAAATAAAGAAGCAATTTATAAAATAATAAATGTAAATGGATTAAGAAATTGTCGTAAAGAATGAATAGTAAGTTGATGACATAATAAAAAAAAAAGTGAGAACTTAAGATGATAATCTAGGAGATTATATTCCATTAAAATAGCAATAATAAGAAGTTCATGTTCAACATATATCTCATTTACGAAGAAGAACAATAAAACCATTAACAGAAAAAGACAGAAAGGCCTTATCCATTTATAATGTGAGTCATAGAATTTTAGAAGAAATGCAAAATAATTAAGTTATAGTAATAACAGGAGGAACAGGTTGTGGTAAATCAACTCAAGTACCATAAATGATATTGAGACATCATACAAATACTGAATATGAGACTCCTAAATAGGTGAATATTTTATGTACTTAACCCAGAAGATTAGCTGCTAAGTCTTTAGCTAAAAGAGTTGCATAAGAATTAGATTGTTAATTGGGAACTCTTGTTGGTTATTAAGTCGGAATGGATTCATAAGTAAGTTCAAGATAAACTTAAATACAATTTGTAACAACTGGAATATTTCTATAAAAATTAGTTCATGATAGAGAGTAAGTATTAAATGATTATACTCATATTATAATGGATGAAGTTCATGAAAGAGATATTGATATAGATTTTTGCCTAATTATTATCAAAAATCTATTAAAGTATTTTAAAGAGACCAAATTGATTTTAATGTCTGCAACAATTTGTAGCGATAAATTTGCAAACTATTTTTCGAAGAAATCAATTGATTTGGTTGATGATCTAACATATATATATAGAATAGATAAAAAATATAAGTATGTTGATATGACATAAGAAAATGATGTTGAAATTGCTATTAAATTTGAAGGAGAAGAAGAAAATGAGAATGGAATCTAATGGGGATAAGCTTGGAAGGATATGGAGAGATAAGTTAAATTGACTTAAGAATAAAGAGAATTGGAATAATAATAAAATGAATTACGCGAAGTAGGTTAACATTTTCTAGATGGAGATGATGATATTCCTGCACCTATTATTAAAGTTCCCATGTCTTAAAAGTTCCCTATTGAAACTTATTATATGGAAGAAATACATTCATATTTTAATGAAGCTGATACTGCTAAAGTAGAACCACATTAAACTTTAAGATTTCAAACTTCATTATACTTCTAAGACACTCCTAAAATTTAATTAGATAGTGTTTAAGCTATGTTATAAATCTTAGAATTCTTAGACTCTAATAAAATTAAAGATACTTAAGGTATGCAAGGAGCTGGTGCTGTCCTAATTTTTCTTCCTGGTTATTAGGAAATTATGGATATTAGAGAAGAGATTTATCTTAAATTTGGAGAAGAAAGATTTATACTAATTATTTTACATAGTACAGTTACAATTCCAAAGGATTTTGATGACACCCATAAAAGAAAAAGAAGATTAATATTGAGTACTAATGTAGCTGAAAGTAGCATTACTGTTCCTGATTGTAGATTTGTGATAGATTTTTGTTTGACCAAAGAAATTATTTATAATCCTAAAAATCTCACCGAAAAACTTGCTTTGTAATATTGTTCCAAAGCATCCGCTGATCAAAGAAAAGGAAGAACTGGTCGTTTATTTCCAGGTACTTGTTTTCGTTTGATACCTCAAAGAATTTTTAAAGAAAAAATGACACAATATTCTATTTGTGAAATGTTAAGATGTCCTTTAGAAATTATTATCTTGAGACTTAAAAAATTATATCAACTTTCTATGGAAAATCAAAACAAAACTGAAAAATTAGAAATTAATAATGTTGTTGATATGAAATAGATATTTAATGATCCTAGTAGAACACTTAAAACTGCTATTGATCCACCTAGTACCAAATAAATCGAAAATGCTATTTCAAATCTTCAATTGCTTGGGGCACTATCTTATCCTAACTCTTAGGATTCCATTATTCATATAACAAGATTAGGATAAATGATGAGTGATATGCCTATAGACATTTACTTAACAAGATTCATAATGTATTGTAACATTATAGGTTGTGCATATGAAGGTGTTACGATAGCAGCTATTTTAAGTTAAAGAAAAAATTACTTTTTACATCATTTTATGAGGTAATAAAAATTATTTTTTAATTCCTTATATCTCTATGATAAAGGAAATGAAGATGATTTATTAATATAATTAAGAGTCTATTAAGAATGGGAGATTAAATTCTTTAATATACTTAAATCATCTATCACTCAAAATGAATTGAGAAGAGAATTAAAAAGATTTACAAATAAAAATATAACACCTTTAGAAAAGTTGTATTGTGAATAGAGATCAATTGATGCTAAGAATATGAGAGAAATATTAAATGTTAAATATGAATTATTTATGAGATTAGATTAATAATTTAAAAATGAACCCCTTGATTTAAATAATCCAGAAAATTTACTTAAAATTAAAAGTGCTTTTTGCGCTGCATTTAAATAAAATACTTTTAAATTATCAAAAGATGAGAGATTTGATAAAAAAATTAAATATTTAAAAGATTAAGGATTTGATTATACTCGTACAATCATGTTAGAAAGTGATAATATTAAATTTGATGGAGTCAATATTTAAAACAAAGAAATGATAAAAGAGAAGATTGCTATGATAATGGAACAGTTTTGTGATTTTCATTAGTAGGATCGAAGTTAAAAAAGATTAGATGAATAATTAAGAGATATTATAGCATATCATGATGAATAAGCTTAAGGGAGATAAGGATTACCAAAATTTCATTTTAGATCTGATTTAAAATTGTTAACAGAGATAAAAGCGAAATCGAAATTTGCTAAGAATTGGGTGAAAAACGTTATTTTATTAAATAATAGTATAATAATTGAATTTAAGGAAGTAGATTTGATTAAGTTAAAATATGTATTAAAAAGATTAATGCATGAATGTGAATTGATGAGGAGATAATAAAGTAGAAAGCAACCTCAAAGAATACCTTGGGAAACTTTTACTACAAGCAACTAAGTTGATATAATAAATTTTGTTGAAACAACATAATCTCTAATATTCTATGGTTGTTATTGTAGGTTGAGTCATTAACATAAAGAAATAAATTGTGATCCTGATAGTGTGAATTTTGTTTCATTGGATTAAAATAAAGTATTAATTGCTTATGAAGTATAAGAGAAGGATTCAAATAAACGTAATTCTACAAGATAGGTTATTTCAATAGATTAAAATAAGTATTTATTGTGGTCACAAATATTGGCAATGCTCTTTGGAGTACAAGTTAAACTTTATCATAATAATACAAAAACGCATTTTATAAAGGCTAAGGTTGATGATAGAGATTATTAATTTGATTACTTTGTTACTGAAGACGATTTATAAACAATAAATTCAATAAGACAATAAATAAAGTTACAGATATTAGAGTAGAGCTATACTGATAGTGGGATTTGGTAAAAGATAAGATAATTAGATAAAGTAAGATAGAAAATATTATATAATTCAGATGAAAGATGGAAATAACTATTTGATGTTGAGTTGAAAGATGAAATCTTATCTTTTTAAGAATCTAATGAGAATAAATAAAAAAGAAAGAGAATTTAACATTTTGAATTCGAAGAATAGAAAGCTGATATTTTAGATTATATGAATCCAATTTAAATTATAAGAACAGATTATGATTCTGATGTACCTAAATAATTTGATAATGAAGGAATTAAGATTTATGTACAAATTTAGCAATTATATTCTACTTGGAAATAAAATATAATTAATACAATAAAAAAGTAGAACTTCTTTTTAAGAATGGGTAACACAACTTAAATTTGCTGTTCTGAATGCCATGATTATATGACAGTGGGTAGAACAAATGGGCTATCTTATATATCTGAAGATCCAGATATAAGAAAATAACTGGATTGTGAGTCATTAGATTGGGCTAAGAGAATGATTATGATTTTAGATGTAAGTTCATTTGGAGATTATTTTAATATTTCTATGAAAGTTGAATAAATTTAAGAGTTTCTATCAGATTAGAGAATCTAAAGTATATTTGAAAAATTGAAATTAATTTTTGAACCTATCAATTACGTATTCATTACTTGTAATTCTGGTAAGCATATAATTGGATTCTATCCAAAGGTTAAACAATTTAAGGAAATAGTACAAATAGGAGATATTTCTAAATTTTACATAATAGATTAAAAACTGAAATTGATTTATACAAGTATGGAAGAAGAGAAATTTATATTTAGAAAATTGAGTATAGATGAGATTAAAAGAAAAGAAAACATGGTATAATTTATTTCTATTATTATTTTAGGCTGTTTAATAAAGAAAATTATAGAATTTAAAGTTTTAATGTAAATGTTGTTATGTAGAACAAAGATATGATGAAAAAGGGTATTTTGAAGGCAACGAATAAGCTTACAATTAACATATTAAATAGGAAAGTCATAAGAAAGCATTTGAAGAATTATAATATGCAATTATTTGATATGAATATATTAATATATTAGAGTTTCATAGTATAATATTTGCAATTTATATTTTTTTATTTTTTTTAACAAATAATGCATCCTGTAGTGTTTTACTTACTTTCAGTAGCAGCTCTATCTATAAGCACTGGGATTGGACTATTTGTTGTAAATCAACAATATAGTAGATAAAACATGTATCCTTAAGTAAACAAAGCATAATGTGATCATAGAAATTATAAAATATTCACTTTACCAAACTAAATTCATGTTATGATTATAGCATCCAATAGAACTGAACTTAGTGCTGTTGCATTAAAAGAAGAAACAGGATATATGAATGATCCAAAAGATTTTCAAGGAATGAGTAATTATATCTAATAATTATTGTAAACTTCATAAAAATATCCCTAAGCTGATCTATTAAGAAAGATTATTATGTTAAATGCAGGAAAACAAATAAGAATTATAAATGAGCATGAAAGCATTTATTATGCTTAAGTTTAGAATGATGCGTTTTTTACACTTTTGGATGTCATTTCTAGATTATTTATAGATCCTTAATTTACTAAGTAATAGATGGATAGAGTATTATAAAATCTTCATGCATAATGGAAGAGTATGGAATTATATGATTATACATAATAATTAATATCTAAAAGTAGACATCCATACAGTTAATTTTATACAGGGAATTTAAAAACACTATTTGAAATACCTGAAGACGATGGAAAAAATCCATATATCGAAGCTAAGAAATTTTATCGTTCTAAATATTCAGCTAATAGATTATCTATTGTTATTTATACTAATGAAGAACTAAAAAAACGAGTTACAGAATTATTATTCGAATATTTTAATGGATGTGTAGATAAATAATTATAAAAAATATCATATAAGTAATATGGATTGCCATTAAAGAATTAAAGATTTTTTTATATACAAAGTAAGGTTAAGGAATTAAGAATTGAATTTGATTTTGATATTGAAAATAATCATTTAACAAAATCATTAGAATTTGTTATACTAATGCTTATGAAATAATTTGAAATCAATTTTTGTGATGAGATGGTTGAAAGAAAATTAGCATTTAAATGTTATTACACTTTCAAAGAAATACCAAAAGAATTTGCTGTTTTTAAAATATTTCTTCATTTACCAAAATAAACTAAAATTGATGAGATTCTCACTTCCTTATACAAAAGAATCAATTACTTAAAATAATAAGAAAATTTAGAATAATTCTGGGATCACCTATTATTAACATAAGAAATTAATTTTTAATATTCAAATTATGACATTGAAAATATCATTTAATTAGCATCTAATTTAAAGTAATATTTTTCAAAAGATATTTTATAAAATAAATTACTTAAGAAGTTTGATAAGGCTGCAATCTCTCATGTTTTTTAATAAATGGAACCATAAAATATAACTATAATATTATTGGATAATTTTTATGATTCTTATTAAACAGAAATTGGATATATGAAATTTGGCGACTCTTTTGTCTAACAAGCTTAATGTACAGAAGAAAAGATTAAAGTGTTCAAAGGAAGAGTCAAGAAAAGATATCGAGTTTATGAGGATGAAATAAATGATCAAATAATTGATAAAGATCATATTGATGAGTAAGCTGAAGAGGAATTCGTTATAGAACCAGATGATGTTATTTAAACGGAATAAGATTATGATATTGATAAAGGTTATTCAATACCTGAAATAGAAAATTTCTCATATCATTAACTCTTTGGATTATATTCTTTTGAAGCTGGAATTACAGGAAATACAGTTCAAAAGCTTTTAAGTATTAAAGACACTGGATTAAAAATAATTGATGACTCTCATATACCAACAATTTTTGAATTGATACCTTAATCTGCAGATAGTTAAAATACTAAGAAAAAAAAGAAAAATTTTAAATATCCTGAATTATTGATAACAAGTGCAGCAGGAAATTTGTGGCATATTCAAGATACAATAAATGGTGTACCAAAAGTTCAATTTAGAGTGTTAGCTAGATTTTTAGATTTTGAAAGTTTAGGTGAAAATTTCATTGCAAAAGAAATAATAAAATTAAATTTTAAAATTCCAACAAGATTTAATGTTGCTAATTTTTAAATCGAAATAGGAATTGGATAAATTGAAATTATAGTACAATGTTTTACTTAATAAATAGAAGAAATTGCAAAAATAGTTATGAAACATTACTAAGACGCTTTCAATGTTAATAAAGATGATTTTGAATGGTATCTTGAAAATTTATAATATTAAGATAAGTATTGGGAGAAAAATACTACAACTATAGAAAAAGCAATATATTATGCTAAATAAATATTAACTAATTCATAAGAATTTTAATAACATAAGTATGACATAAAGTTTGAAAAGATTTAGGAGATATTAAAGAAATTATGGGAGAATCAAAGATTTGATATCCTTTTTTATGGAAATATTGATGTTGATACTTCTAAATAATTGTTTGAATAGATTATTCCTAAAGTATCGAGTAAAAGCAAATCATTCTTTACAGAAGAAACATATAAATTATCAAAAAGAGCTATAACGTACAGATTAGCCAAATTAAAATCTGAAAGCATAGTGACTTTGAATCTTTATTAAGGATCTGATCCTAGTTTAGTTTAATATGTTTATATGAGGCTTTTATAGAGATTAATGAAATTTCATATTGAGGATTATTTATTTAATTAATTACAGTTAGGCTTTGCAGTCGATGTGTCATTGATAGCTATTAATCATATAGATTCTATAGTAATAATAGTTTAAAGTAATTCATACGATCCGGAAGAAATAGATTTCTACATTGAAGAATCGTTAGGTTATTTTGAATCTTTTTTAAATAGATTGCCTGATAAAGATTTTGATGGGTATTTATAATGTTTCTTAATATTAGTATAAAATAGGCTATACAAAAATAATTACAGTAAATCCCAAATACTTTAGAGTAATAAGCTGAAATTGTATGGAATTCAATAAGGGATGGATCTTATTACTTTACATAAAGAGAATGTACGATATTGGCTTTAGAAAAGATATCGAAATCAGATCTAATAAAATACTTTTTAATTTTCTTTAAGGCTAGAAATTCAAAATTATCTTTATAACTTTTTAAGGAAGGATCATCTATTCCAATGGAAGTTTTAAGAGAATAGGATACATTTGCTTAGAAGACATCAGATTTAATTTTAAATTAAGAATAATTCCAACAAGCAATAAAAGAAACTTATAAATTCAAATCAAAATATATAGAATAGGCACCTTAACATGTATGTTGATTTTAATAATAATTAATTTATTTTATTCAAAACTTAATAATTATTTTTAACTGTCATGTCAGATACATCATTAGGTAAAAAGAACAACTACTATGAATAATAAGATTATGATCCTGAATTAATGGAGTCTTCTAAATTTTAAAATGTATCATAAAATATTATTGAAAGGATAAACAATAACAATAATAACAAAATTTATAAAAATCTTCTTTTCAACCTTAGCCATAATACTAAAATCCTGAATATCCATAATAAAATGAATAATAATAAAATAGTAGAACAACTCCATTTATTTTTACAGCTTAAAATATGCCAAAAGTATATCATAAAATTTATTAGAATAGATAAGTTGTTTTAATCATTAAGGACAAACGTTTACAAACTTTTGTAAATGTAAGGATTGTTTATTACCTTTATGTCCAGAATGTGTAAAAGAACATGTATATGAACATTCTGAGTTTAAATCATATCCAAAACTAGAATGCTTGGAAAATATATTAACTGATGTACATAAAGAAGTTTGTTAACAAGGTATATATTTATATTATAAAAACAAAGCAAATTAATTAGTATATTCTTATTCAGATATATAAAAATCAATATCCTAAGCATATTCATATACTTAAGAAACTGTAATAAAGTTGAAAGAAGCCAAATAGAGAATAATAAATATAGTTGAATAATATTTTCATGCTCTAGAAATTGAGTTAGAGAACAAATAAAAAAAGAATTTTGAGAATTTTAATCGTGATGGAGAATCCTTTACATCAGTATTGAATGCAAGATGGATCTCTCATGTAAACTTTTTGGAAAAATTGAAATAACCTGATTGCATGTATTCATTGCTACCATATTTATTATCAACAACTAAAGAAGATAATGAATTATATCTTAAAACAGCCTAATAATTTTCATCCAGATTCAAAGAAGCATCATCATTGATTACCTTTGATTCTATCAAATCGTAAAATCATTATTTATTATATAAAATTAGATCATAACTTAGCTAATAAATTGCATAGATAGTAAATGTAATTCATAAAGATTTACCTGAATTTCTCGAGATTCACAAATTAGCATCTCCAGAAATTATATCAAGTAAAGTTTTATCAATTAAATCACAAAACTCCCAATAAGTCTCCCGAATAATTCCTTAACATAATTCATAAATTTAGGAAAATATTTATATTAAACAAAAAATTGAACCCCCAACATTATAATAATTACCAGTATTTGATTAAACATATACTTACTAACAATAATAAAAACCAACATTTGATTAATCCTCTGCTTATTAATAATAATAAAAAGTTCCTTTGCAATAAATTCCAAATTAATAAATGTAGAATCCTTTGTTTTATAGTGGCTATCATTCATAAGGTTATGGATAATAACCTTTTTAATAACCTTAATTAATTTAGTCAAACAAATATCAAGGTTATCCTTAAAATCTTTAGCAGTATATTCAACCAAACTATTCCAATCTTAATAGCTAGTTTTCTAATTTAGGATATACATCCTAAAGATATTATTGAAGATTAAGTATATAATCATTATATATTAAAAATACTATTAAATTAATTAAAATCTTCTTAAAAAATTAGTAAATTAAATATTGTATTGTAATTCTAATTAATAATTTAGAGGTTAAATTAAATCCAAATAACATACAAATATATTTTTTTATTATAAATTTAAGATAATAAAGGTTTATGATTACAATGGTTCTATGAGAATTGTTAGAAAATTAGTTTGATCTAGAATAATAAAGATAATTAATGAATAAATTTAAATTATTACAATTTAGTAATTAAAATATACTCAAAGTTTAATAATTTTAATAGTTTTTTTTGAATCTCCTATTAGTATCTATTAAGACAATGGTAGCAAACAAGTAATGTTATCAGTTAATTTAAATTTGCGAGTTCTTTGATAAGATTATAGTATAATATTATCATCTTTTTAAATAATAATCTAATTTTTAGGCATTGGGTATATCCAATCAGCGTCCAATTAAATTTCTGAATTAAAAATAAGATTGTTTTATTAATCATCAAAGACAATTAAAGATCTTTAGGTAGTAAGTATATATAATTGTTGATCTTCATAAAAGATTGTTTTGATATGTTTATCAAGTTATATTTTTTAAATATTATTTATATCATCAATTAATTAATAGATTTAATTATCGATGGCAATAATTATTTGTTTAGGTGTTACACTTAAGCATTTGACATTTCCACTTAATGGTATTTTATAACTTTGATAAGTTAAGAAATTGGCAGTCAAAATATATAAAGATCCTTATTAATCTAAATGTAATTATATTGGAGGTTCTTCTATTCGAATGGATTATTAATATTTAAAAGGACCATGCATTGAATCGGATATCCATTAAATTATTTGACCATCGCTACTACTAGTGTAGAAGGTTTTATTATTGGCTTAAATAATAATTTTAGTCATTTATTTTATAGGCCTATAATGCTATCCAATTAAGGTAATAATTTTTGAATATTAATTTAGTGAATACAGTTTATAATTTTGACAACAAACAATAAGATCTGTTTGATTAGGATCATTTTAAATATGGACAGCAGTAGATTATAAAGTGTAAAAGTCAAAATCTTAGTTCATTGATTAACTAGATTATCTAATACGATTATTTCTGGTTGTGATATTTTCTGATTTACTATAATCTAAAGAACATTGATTAATATTTTTATTATCATTTGCCCATATCCAAGATTAATTTCTAAGGCCATCATTAATCTTTTGTAAAATATTTTAATTTTTGTTTTATCGGCTGTTATTTAAATATTTAAATGATTCCCTTTGATTTTTTATGTTATTATGAGATCTTTCAGTTTCAGTTCCTCCTAAATGACTGTAATTTGTGGCAAAAATAGTACGATTTTGTTTTCTTTTAGAAATTGTTTATTTATCTTATATAATAGATTCATAATATGCTGATGTGTTAATATCTTGAATGTTTTGATTGAATCTATCATTAAAAAATTGTATAATTTTTTTGTCATTTTGAGGTTTCTTTTTGGATAAAATATTATTGAGAGATTAACCAATTTCCTAAATTTTTTAAAGTGAAAACTTTGTTGAAGTCTGAGGACGTTTGGATTGAGTAACTTTGTATTCTTCTAATTCTGTAATTCCAAACATTTTATTTGGAGTTGTTGAACGAATAGTCATTTAATTAATATTTATATTAATAAATAGAAATTATAAAATGGGACAAAGTAGTTCTACAAGTGGATTTAACTTATAAGAATACTAGTTTTTAAATTAAATAATAGATCCTAGATTTGGAAACATTAAGTTATATTAAAAGAATGAGAATGGAGAAACAATTTGCATAATCGAGAAAAATTTTATTTAGATAAATAATCCTGTAAAAAACTTAGATCATCCAAATATTTTAAAAGTTCATTACTATAAAGCTGATGTTTGTAAAGTAAATAGAATTTTAATAAAATGTAGAATATTTGTTCATCTTTTACAAAATTACAACTTATTTAAGAATATGTTAGTAATGAGTTAAGATCTAATATAAAAAATAGAGCAAACAAATAGTAATATTATGAGGAGAAATAGTTATGGGGTTTATTATCAATGTGCTTAAAAGCATTGTTTTATTTTAAATAATATTAAATATACCCAATGGACTTAAAAAACATACTTCTTTCTAATTAAGGTACAATCAAATTTCAATCTTATTATGATATTTAAAATAGTCAATATATGCAATTATTGAATTAAATAACAGAAGATATTCATATATCACCTGAAGAATTAGAATGCTTGAAATGCAAAGAATAAGTATTAAATTTAGACTTTGAGAAATGTGAAATATTTTAGTTAGGATTGACTGCTTTGTGGGCTGCCACTTTAGCTGATCCTAATTCTTTATTTAGTTATGAAACTCTAAATGTAATAATTTTACCTTTATAATTTTTAGTATAGCGAATATGAAATGAAGTAAAGAATAGAAGAATTAAATTACAGTTAATAATTTAAGAATATTTTGTTAAAAATGCTAAAAAGATTTCCTTAAGATAGAGGATCATTTAATGAACTTTTATAAGTAGTGTCATATCATGAATGTAATGAAAATTTATTGGAAATTAAATAATTCGATAAATCAGATCAAAGCATCTAATAAATATCTAGAATAAGACAATAATATAGTTCAAGATCACTATTATCTGATAATAATTTAATGAAAAATTAAAATGAAGATTGTTAAATGTCAAGAATATCTAATCAATCTAAGATCTAATTATAATAAAATGATATTAGCAAAATATCTTTAGATAATAAATTTAATATATCTGAATCTTCAAATTCGAATCAATAAGAAATACATTTAACAAATAAATATAGGAACAAACCAAGTTTCTCTTAAAATAAACAAAAATTAGATTCATAAAATACTTATTTATAGATTGGTACTCCTAATCATTCTCCAGAATCAAAAAGCTCTTCTAAATTATCTTTATCGACTAGAAATTAATTTTCTTAGGCTCCAAAAATTACAAATTTAATGGCCAATCCTTTAAAATAAAATTAATAACTTTAATAATATAAAAATAATATACCAAAACCTACCAAAATTGATAAACATTAAAATCATTAACAACATTATGATACAACATATTATTCTTAATTATCATAGATGAGTAATAGAAATGTGTTAGAAAACAAAATAGAAGAGGCAATATTAAAAAGTAAAATTGCTCTAGAAAAATTTGATTAAACAATACATTAAACAAAATAATTTAGAAATTGATTATACAAGTTTCAATTTGATTTTATTCATGTATATATCATGATTTGAATACTAAGCAAGCTAAACATCCATTATAAAACATAAATAACCTAGTATTATTCTAAACAGTAACATCATAAGCATATCCTTCACCTACTCTATTATTTTTGATACTTACCTATTATAACTTGCCAAGTGGGACCGTATTTTTTTTCAAGAGCTTCTTTTATTGTTCTGCAAGCATTCTTAAATTAAATATTATTCTTTTAAATACTTCAATTGATAAAACAGGAGATGAATTATTTTCAATCCCTGAAACTATTGTGTCTTATACTTCTGACAGCATGTCTGGACTCATATCAGTATCCTGCAATTATTAAAATATTAACTTTTATAATTGCAACACCTAACATTTCTTTTTTCAATTAAGCAAGATCTTGTATTTCCTTTTTTTCTTCCATTATAAAAATTTAATAGCTTATGAAAATATCTCAATTTTCTATTTTTAAATTAATACTTTAAAACTGTGAATCATAAATATTTCTATTAAATCTAAATATATATAATAATTCACTTTATAAAATCAAAACTTGAGAAATCTAACACAATTTAATAAAGAAACTAATTTTCTAAATTTTGAACATTTATTTTAACAGCACATGTTATTTCTAGAATATTAATTGCCTAAAAAAGTATATAAAATATTGTAGAATGTTTTGAAATAGATATCTAGAAAGATTATATTAATAAAGTATATTTTTTAGATTATAAAATATATGAACACAAAAAAAAAGATAAATTTATAACGAAAAGTGTAAATGAATTTTGATAATCTGAATTGTCTTCAAATAGATTATGTAATAAATTATTTTTCTTTCTCTGAAAAGATGTGAATATTTTTATTTGCAATTACATAAGCTATAGTTCGATAGTTGTATTCATTCACAAGATTTTAATAAATATTTAAAATTAAAAAAAAATATTGCAAGAATGCCAAACCACTTATTCAGAACTCATCCAAGAACATACGGAAAAGATTCAAGAGGTTATTAATAGATAATATAATTCAAGAATGCAGAGTTTGCGGTGCTAGACAAGGTTTGATCAGAAAATATGGCATGAATGTTTGCAGAAGATGTTTCAGAGAAAACTATGAATTGATTGGCTTCCACAAAGTATTTATTCATTAAGAATTATTAAGTATAATTGAGGGAATCGTAGTGAGATATATGTACATTATAAATATTAATTTTACATTCTCCCTAATAAATTATATGAGAAATAATCTTTTGAAAAATATAACAAACTTAGTTTAAAGTATTAAATATCACATATTTGATGCACCTTTTGTTTTAATTTTCCTTCTAAAGTACCCATCTATATCATATGAACCAGGACCCTAAAAGGCTTGATTAATTCATACTGGAATAATTTCAGATTTTTTATTTCCTTTATGCGCCTTTCCAAAAGAAATTGAAGTCTTTCCAAAACTAGTATAATCATTAATATAAATAAATGGACTTGATGGCTTGGATTATTATTGTAAATTTTATTTAGGAAACGAAAACTTAAATCTTATAATAGTCTTACGCTCACACTTCTACTTTAAGGCAATTCATATTCTCCAGGACCTGGAGATTTCTCTTTTTTTTTATTTCCTTTTGGCGCTGTACCAAATGTAGCTCTTGGAGAAGAGTCTGTTGTAATTCTAGGTGAATAATCTGCTGGTCCAGGTCCTAAGATCATTGATTTCTCTATTCTGTAAGAAGTTCCTATCTTGATACCTTTAGTTTTGGAATCCTAAAAACTATATTATCCAGGACCAGGTTGAATATCAATTTTATTTTGCCTTTAACTTTTCGGAATTTTGAAGCCTATATCAGATCGTAAAAGCGATGGTATGTTATAACTACCAGGTCCAGAGTAGATTTAATTTAGTTATGTTTATCTTTAAGTTTTAGGAACAACCTAAGTAGGTGTAAAATATGAATTGATTTAATTATTATTAACAGGACTTGGATTTATTATTTATCTCTTTTCTTAAGGAAACTTGAAACTATGTGAAGTGTAAGACAATTAGTTATATCTACCAGGTCCTGGAGAATCAGATATTTTATAGAATGAATCTTTTGAACCTGACATTATTGCTCTTGGACTTTATCTAAATGGAACGATAGGGTGATATTAACCAGGACCTGGAGTATTTAATTTCGATATATCTTTTTTCCTCTATCCCATAGTATATGCTGGTTAATTAGGTATCTTACTGTAAAATGTTTAAGTTAATTACTCTTATTTTAGCAATTAATTTTACCTTATTTCATTCCAACAACTGTATTATCAAATAAATAAAAATTAATTCATGTATTTTTTAATTATTAATCAGATTAATTTATTTTCCGCTTCATTTACAGTTAGATTTTCTTATTTAGATAAACAAAAGATAAGATTATAATTAAATCAAAATTATATTTTACTTGCATCATGTAGTTTCCTTATGAGTTATTCAATAATTTACTATGTCTTTATATCATAATATTAAAAATTAACATATTATCAAAATATAAGATATTATTTTCTTCTTTTAGTATTAATCTACTCCTTATTAGTGATAAATGATTTATCTTTGTCAAAAAAGATTAAATATTAGAAGAATCAAGTTCTTTTCAAAAACTCTATATTAAAATTTGGATATTACTTTTCTATTTTATTGCAAGAGAATTAATACATCTATATATGGTGCTATACTTGAGCTAACTGCAGATTGATAAAAAATTAATAAAAGAAAAATCATTGAAGATTATCAAAGTTGGATAATTACAATTAAGAAATTAGACACATCGACATTTATAACTCTTTTATATTTATATTATTATATAATAAAATTTATGGTTACTAAATTGAAAGAGGAATTTTAAAGATGTATTCAAATAGATATTGAATAAACAATATTATTTCTTATCTTTATGATATGATTTAAGTTATAAATTAGAAGCATTTTTAGAATTTGATTTTAGAAGTTTCATTCATTTAATATCAACATTATTTTAAAACAAAAATTAATAAATAATTTAGAAAAAAGCAGATTTTAATTTTTGAGAATTTAAAAAATATATTTTTATACAAGTACAACATTTTTTGAGAATGAAAATTTAATTCATTCTAAAATATTGAATTTTCAATATTTTTGATTATTGAATTGTAGGATAAATTTATATATATTATAGACTTAATTGAAAGACATAGTGGTATTGAAATATGTTAAATTTGGATTTTGAAGATTTATATTTGTTTATATAATTAAATGATAATATATTTAGGTAAGAATGTTTTTGTTCTTTTTTTAAATGAGAAAAGTAAAAATTGTGTTTATTTGTTGTAAATTACAAATTTTAGAATTGAAATCAAAACTGTAGCAATCCAGAAATAAGAACAGTAGTTCTTAATAATAAAATAGTGATTATTTATTGATAATATTAATATATTTTGAAGAGAAGGTCATTAATGTTCTGTTGCAGTAATAAAAAGAAGTAAAGAGAAGAAATTGTCTCCACTAAAAAGAAGAGTAAGATCATAACTGTATTTTTTTTATTCAATATTTACTAGGAATTCTCAGAAGAAATAAACGATGAAGCAATGACACTCTACTAATCACCATTCTGTCAAAATATGTCAACTATGTTTTAATATCCTGCTGAGCCAAACTCCATGAGGTAAAATAAATATGCCTAACTATTTAGAACAGGTTCCAATACAAAGATTACTAGATCTGTTGAACGTCTTACAAATGCTCTTCCGAAAATAATACCTAGGAAAACATCATTCAATAACTTTAAATATTGTAAAACCAATCAGAATACAAATTTTGTTTCCTCAAAAAAAGGATTTACATTATTAGTGACAAAAACTAAACCTTGTTGATCTCAGTATTATATTTAACTTTATGTTGTATTAAATTCTCAAATCTGAATATTTTTTTCAATAATAATTTGAGCTAAAGACAGACTTCAATCATTTTTTATATTTTACATAATTAATCGAAATGAATAAGTTTTTATTCAAAAATGATCACTTATAAAAATAATTCAAAATTTATTACAGCCTATTTGAGATCAAAAGTATAAACTCATTTCTTAGAAATATATCTATTATGATATTTGATTTAGTTATTAAAATCAATATTAATTTTATACCCATGAAATTCTTAAGAGTTTCTTGAAGTTTTTAAATAATTATTCTCAAAAGATGGTCTTTAATATTTTTTAATGAATATAATTAAGTTTATGAAGCCTTTATAAATAAAATAAAACATAAATCACAAATTAATAATAAAATATAATCTAAGTTTTTGATATGTTGGCATTTTAATCATGTAATCCATCACACATTTAATAAACTGATCTCTAACTATTAAATGTAAATTAATCTTATGAAGTACAATAGTCTTCAACATCATCTTATTTGCTCCAAGCATTAAATCAATATCCATAATAACTTTAACAGAAAGCTTAGATAATATAACTTGAGAACTAGAAATTAAAAAATGAAAACTAAAATCTATAACAATAAGTTAATCATCTAGAGAATAAGCAATAAGAGTTGATAAATGAAGTATTTTATAATTAAATTTTAGATCCATGATTTAAGATAGTTAATTAAAAGAGTCTATAAAGAAGGTGAAGTGTCTATTCAATTCCTTAAAAATAAAAATGTAATTCATTTTATTAGTAATTTAAGACACTTCTTGAACATAGTAATGACAGTTTAGAAAAAGCCCTCAAAAATTTATAAAATAATATTCATATGTTTGGATAATTGAAAGAACTTTCAGAGCTTATGAAATAAGGAGATGACCTTTGAATATTATATTTATCTTAACTAACTACTATATTTTATAATAAAAAAGATATAATTATCATTTAAAGTATTAAATTAATTATAATATTTCCATAATCAGTATTAACCATCTAAATTGCAATTATTTTTGAAAAGCTATTAAAAACAATTTTTAATACATATAATACCTATTTTCATATTGTTAATCATAAAAGACATCTATAATACTCATAATATTATACAAAGTATTAAATCAAAACCTAAAATTACTAATAATTATTATTGTATACTACTTTTATAATTATACTTGTTATGTTAAAAAAGTCATTTAAAAGTATTAAATTAGATTGAAAAAGTATGTATGATCAAATTATACATCAAAATTAAGATATTATTAATTGAGTTTATGAATAAAATGAAATTAAAGTCTTCAAAAAAATTAAATTAAAAATTTATTCAAATTTTGAATGAATATGATATCTAAATCAAATATTTTAATTTAATCTTAGTTAACCTTATTTAAAAATTATAAAGAGAAATTATAGAATAGTTATTTGAATGCTTATATTAATAATTATATTAGATTTTTATTTTTATTCTTATGGTATTACTTAATTTTCAAAAGACAGGATTACTAATTTAATTCTAATCATTATTTATTTACATAGATTAAATACAACTTACAACTTTGATCCATGTAAAATTTTTTTTCGATTCGATAATTAATCAAATCTCTGCTTATCAAATATTTCACCTGAATTAACCAAGTTTAATTATCAAATTTAGGACTTATAATAAATTAATTTATGAAATTTTAGAAATGAATATATGAAAATATATATATTTGAAATTATTAAAAGGATTTCTATATATTTTTAATGAAGAATGGGAACAAAACATCTTAAAAAATTAAAAAAGTCATATGTAGCATAATGTAATTCTTAATTGAATTATTAATTATTATGATAGATATATTCTTGATATTATTTAATTATATAATATTATGAATGACAAAATAAGTAGGACAGAGACAAGGAGAAATAACCGAAATAAGATAATAGAAAAAATTTTCAGTTAAAGCTAAAGGGCTACTTTCAATAGTGTTAATTATAAAATTTAAGTTTAAAATATGCTACAACAAATAAAATAATTTGAAGTTATGAAAAATCGATGCTCATCTGAGTATGATTAAAAATATACTTGGATTTTAAAGTTATCTCCATAACCAAGACGTAAAATATGTATTCCTATACATAAAAGAATTGAAATTACTAGCAATAAATAATAGAAAATAATCAATAAGTAGAGATAAGACGAGGATAAAACATTTAAACAATAATTTAGTTTGAATTCAAATACTAGATATACTCAGAACCCAAATCGTTTTGATTCTAGAAATGCATTTTTAATCTCTCCTAATTAGATTAAAGATACTGTTTCATTTAAGAAACAAAGAACAATGGAAGGTTCCTCACATAATTTTGATTATAAAAACATATGTAAATTTTCAAGTTGGTCAAGAAAATCATCAAAGAGTTTATTATGATTATTTATAAGGTTTATTTTTTATAAGAAATTTAAATAAAATTTCAATTTAATGATTCATTGAATAAAATATGATTAATAGAGAATAATAAATTTATTGAAATTTAAGTGCATTTATTAATAATTTAAAGTTATGTGTGAAAATTATTGTAGAATGCAGCTACTATATTAGCTGAAGTAGAAAAAAACACTTGAATAGAATTAACCATCAAGATTATATAATAAAATATCTTCTATAGTAAAGAAAGCTAAATAATAAGCTTAAAAATCGATGGGAGAAACATAAATTTAAGCTGTATTTAATCAAACAAGGTTTTAATCTACTAATAGATAACCATTCTATAAATAAAATAAACTAAAAGAAATTAAATACCAAATTAGTCATTTAAAGACAGAGTAGAGATCTTTAAACTTCGATATAAATTATAATGCATAAAATAGATATGGAAAGTCAATCACGATGTAAAGAGAGGATCTTTAATTTGAATAATAATATAACTAATCTCCTTAAAATTATCGATATGATTAATCAAATAGTTATCCGAAGAAAGTGATTATATTTTCATAAAGAAATACTCCTTAAAGAAATAATATTAATACTAGAATGAAGTTAGATTCATTAAGAAGTTGGAGAAGAAATAGCGAAGATAGTTCTTAATGATGATTTTATTCTTATTTACTCATTTTGTTTAATTAATAAATATTTAGTGATTGGTAGTAAAATAAAATAATGAATAGAGATTGTAAGACAATAGAAAAAGGGTTAAACAATTGATTTGCTACTTCATTTAAGAATTGCATATTTAAATTGTTTATTGTATGTAAATAATCTACTGTATGTTATTAATCATTTTGGTACATCCTTCTTTCTTTATCTTCTTTATTCGACTTATTTCTTTCTTTCTTCTTCGATTAAATCCTTTCTTCCTGCATGCCAATTTGGTCCTTTTCTCTTTTATTATGGTCCAGTTTAGGCTGCTTAACCTCCAAATCTAAGACGATAAAAAAGAGTATAGACCTTCTATTGAAGCAGATTCTTTTGTATGCTCTTCCTTTTGGAATTTTGTGTCTTCTGACTTATTTCTCAATCTTTGGAGTTTGCTTTCTAACTTTACCAGCTTTTGCCAAGGTTCCGTGAAGTTTTCCCATAATAAATTTTTTTATAAAAAGATTTAAATTTATTTGATAATCAATCAAGGCTAACATTTTGTCTATTCTTATGATTTTAAGATCTCAAAATTTAGATTTGAAATAAAAATTAATAAAATATCTATATTAATATATTAAAGTAAAAACAAAACTAAATAGAATCTAAGATTATTACTTCTTTCATATTAAATTGAATAATTTATATTTTATATTATTTCACTTTTTGTAAATAGGCTTACTTAAACATTTATATATGTGTAAAGTCATTAATATTTTAAAGATATCAAGATATCAATAAAATTTAAAAGGAATTACATATAACTTAAGAAATAAATTAATAATTAATGAAAATACATAATATTTAAAATATTAATATTAATGAATTATGAAGGAATTACTTTCATCGTACACAGTGGTATAATGTGTTGTTAAATAAGAATTTTACATAAAAAGTGGAAATGGACCCTCTATTTAAAGGAACATTTTTGAAAATGTTGAATATGATGACTATGAGAAATAATTAATAGAAGAGATTAAAACGAAGATGAAGGAAAAAGGTTTATAAATAAAATTAAAAAGAAGTATCTTATTGAAAATGTTAATGGCTGCGTAATATAATATTGAAAAAGCAATTATTGTATGTTATTTTTTATACTAAAGAATTTTAGAATTGCTAATCTCATTTAGATTTTTTATAAGAATACTCAAAACAAGATTATGTTAATGAATTAAAGAAGGGGAATCTGTATGTTTGTGGATTTGATAATTAATTTCGTCCAGTTATTGTAATTAGATAATATTGTGATATAAAAATAATGGCTTACTTTTTAGAAACAGTGAAAAGATAATTACTTATTGATTATTATGTTGAAAACTGGACAATCATTTTAGATTTAGATACAGATTTACCAGTTTTAGAATTAGATGATTTATTGTTTTTGTAATTACATTTTTATGGAAACTTAAATAAAATTTTAATAGTAAATGGACCAGATGACATAGATGACATTGTTAAATAATTCACTGGTATTTATAATATTAATTAAAAATTGTAGAAAAAATAAAAGATTTATAAGTTAAAATAAAAATAATTACAGAATATTAATAAATATTACAGTATATACCAAAAGAATAATTAGAAATCAAATATGGGGGTGATTTAACTAATATAGAATTATTTTGGTGATTTATATAAATTTAATTATAGGCCAATATTAAAAAGAGAGACTCACACTGGCACAGCTAGATTATTAAAAAAGAACTCTCATTTGTCAATAAATTCATTAGGAAGTTCAATCAATAAAAAACCAAGCTTTATGAAAATTACTGTATTAGAAGAAAATGGAAATCCTTTATTAAATTAGTAAGTAGAAGTATTTGAAGATTAAATAGAATCTTAACAAGATGAAAAAGAATAATCAAATAATTTTTAATAATAATAATAATAATAATAATAATAATAATAATAACAATAATAATAGGAAGATTTTGAAGAAAAATCAAAATCTTATCAAAGTTCTACGACAAAAAAATAAGAGTAATAATTTTTATAAATTGATGATGAAGATGAAGATGATTTGATTGAGATTGAAAGTGGAGATTTAGAATAAAGAAAAGGAAAAAAATAAATAACTAAAAAATATGGTGAAGGCACAAAAACCACTACTTACTCTTAAAAATAAACTATATTAGAAGGTGAAAAAGAAATACCATCTTCACTTTCTTGCTGTTCTAGATCATGTTAAATTTATTGAATTTACACAAATTTAATAGTGTAATTTGACTATTTTATGTTTTAAATTGTATTTTATAAAATTCACAAATCTTCATGGATTAGTTGACTATGTCTTTCTTTTATTATATTGGCTATATTTTTAGCTTAAATCATCATAAGTTCCATACAAGATGCTAAACTTTCAATTTAATTCAAATAAAAGAAATTCTTACAATTTAATTATGATAAGTACCTTTTCAAATTCAAATTCTGTACTTAATAGACCTTAATTAAATTATGGATAAGCAGCATCCCATACTTTTTTATGAACTATTTAATAAGTTTCAAATATTTGGCTTAACTATAACTCTGATCTTCCTTAAACTTTATAAATATTCCATCCTGAAAAACATTTTGAGCACTCTTATTTAATCTCAGTTAATTCAGGATCATCAAGAATTATGATTGTATTCAAATCTTCAGGATTTACTCCAAGATATTTTTGAGAAACTTTGCCAGCAATAATATATACATAAGTGCTTTGATTTTTTACATATTAGAATTTATTCATTTCTCTTATGTTATCAAATGATATATCTAAATTTACTAAAGAAGCTACTACAACATAATCATATTCTTCATTAAAAATTTTATATTTTCCATTTTACAAACGATGAATAATATCAACTTTAGAATGTATTACGTTAATATTCTCTTCATCAATTATCTATCTATTTCCTCCTTTAATAGAATATGCCTCGTTAAAAGCAGCAACCATTGAGATTAATCCTGCAATTGTATTAACATCTTTTTAATTATAAATTGCTAATAAAATTGCATCTATAAATTCCTCTTAAAACTTTTGATCAATATCATTTTCATTTAAAAATTCAGTAAAGTTCATCTTTATATTGTTTAATTTGATAATCTCTAAGAATTCATTAAGATTTTTGTAATATTTTCCGCTTTCTAAAAAAGAGTAAATCTCTTTAAAATTTTTTAAAACATCATCAGTTATATCCTTCATTCTTTTAGGAGAGAGTCCATAATTATAAACCATCTTTAAAATATTAATTACATCTGAATCAGCTTTTTGCAAAACCAATTATTTATTTTTTATAATTCCTAGCTTACCTAAATCTCTCTTATAATGTTTTAATTTTCTTTACTCAATTTATTTTTATACGTATTCATTATCTTTTATAAAGAATGTTGCCCCAAATTCAACTGCATTTAATCCAGGTATTAAAACATTATTTATTCTTCCTCCACATTAGTAATATGATTCATATACAGTAGCACTTGGTATAAGTTAAGCTAAAGTTGCTCCTCCGATACCACATCCGACTATAGCAACTCTTTAAGCTTAAACTATTACTGAAAGCAAATTTAAGATAAAAATCATTAAATCAAATAGTAAACTAATATTCTAAAATATTATAACAACATTAATTCTATTGTATTTCGATTTTATTTAAAATTGAATTTATAAAATTTAATATAGATATCTTAGGTTTTAAAATTAGAAATATATAAACAATAATATCTAATTATTTAATATAAGATGATAATGATTGATCTTATTTCTAAAAAATTATTAATTTAAAGAACTTTAATAAATAATATACTGATATAAAGATCAAAATTGACTTGATCAATATTTTAGAATGATAAGTTAAGTTAATTGTAAATATGAAAACTATTAAGGATTAATTATATAATATCAAGTTTAGTACCTTATATTTGAATAAAATAAAATGATGATAATAAAATTTAATAAGTTATAGTTTAAATTGATTGTTCAATAATATAAATTAATTGATATTTTCATTAATAATCAATTAGTAATATAATTATTTTATTGTAAATTTTTACCTATATATATTTGTCATATTTAGTTCAATTTTCCCTTTAAATGACGTGGTTAAATTATTTATATAGTCGTCTAAAAGAGTCTGAAATTATAATTCATTATAAATTTTAAGTTTTGAACTAACAAATGAGCTTAGAGTTGAAACCTAAATATCAAGCCTTCAATATGTCTAACGATTATAGGGCACCTATTTCTTGCCCTTACGGATGCACAATAAAACTAGTAGAAGAATAATTACTATTGCATGTAACGAAATGTTGGAGATAAGATGACTCACTTTTTGGTCATTGCAAATATAATTATCTCCATATTTATCCATATTCACAATTACCTTTTCATGAATAAAATTGTACAAGCAATATTCCAATGACAGAAGAGGATTTTGCATATAATCCAGATCCTAACTATAATAATGTAAATTTAGACTGGTTTTAAGATGAATTGTCATTGAAATATGCAAAATATTTTGTATTAGATTGTATTTATATTGTAGGTGCCCTTATAGGATTAGGTTCCTTAGTAAAATTAAGAATAATAGAATCAAAACATATAAAAAAAAGAAGTCGAAGAAAAATAGCCTGAAGAATGTGAGCCATAATAATAAATAATATCTGATGTAGAAACAGAAATCAATGAAAAATAACAGGAAACTAAAGATATAAAAAATTTGAATTTTACTAAATTTTAGTTGCAAAAATAAAAATTTGATGAATCAAGTAAATAAGAGGGTCATACCAAAAGTGGAAAAGAAAATTAGAAAGCATCTTAATTTGATAATACTGAGAATTAAGAAAATTCAATATCTAAATATATTTAACAACTATTTAAGAAAATGAAAAAAATTTGGTGATATTCTGAAATTTTTATATAAAGACATTTATAATATAAATTTGTTAAAATATCAAAAATCTTATCTAATACTTAAAAAGATCGATAAAAATCTTTATGAAACTTAAGATATATTCATTTTATACATCATTAAATTCATAGAAAAGTGTCATAAAATTTATAGGTCTAACATTTAGATTATTTAATCATTTAATTGATTATAATTAAATCTCGGATTTTTTAAATTATTATATTATTGCTTAATATTTAAATTATTGGATTACATTCTAATACTTATATAAATTTCTATATTTTTGTTGTATAAGGCTAAGTATATAAATTTTTTTATTTATGGAATGATATTTTAGTAGTAGAAAAAAATATAAATATATATATGTATATATAATTATATAATAATAAGTATTATGAAATAATCTTTATGTAGTAAATAATGATAATATAATGACTACTTTATAACGTATTATGACGGCGATAAGATGTTACTTCTATTAATAAATTTTAGTAAAACTTGGAATGAGTTACATCTTTTAAAATTTTGATTATTTTATTTTTAAAATTATCCTTCTCCGATTATATTTCACTAAAGACTGAGAGCTTATTGCTGTTTAGTTGTTATGTATGAATTTAAGTGAGTGAGCTTAAAGTTTAGAAGACTTAATGAAAAAGAGAGAAAAATAAAAGGTTAAGAAAATTATATTATAAAATTCTTTCATAAAAAAATTTTGAATAGGGTTAACAATTTTGTATATAGAAAAAGATTAATGCTTTTAAAAGTTATAAGGTCAATAAAAATAAAAGTTTTTGGTTTGAAAATATTAGTTGTTTGTAGATTTTTATAATACTTAATTAACTTTATTGGCTACATTGAATACTAAAATTAATATTTCATATTAATTGATACGCATTTATAAGTTTATAACAATAATTGACACTATTGATTTAATCGAAATAAAATATGTGTGGAATTTTGGCAATTTTCAACATAAAAGGTACTTATATTGAAGTTCGAACTCTTGCTTACGATTTATCAAAGAGATAGAGACATAGAGGACCTGATAGATCTCGTATCATAATAATAGTAATTTGGATAATAATATTGTTAAGGAAGCAGGCCCAAATACTTATCATGTATTAGCTCATGAAAGATTGAATATTGTAGATTTGAGTGATAGAGGAAGACAACCCTTTTAATTAGTAGATGATTAAAATATCTATTACATGTAAAACGGTGAGCTCTATAATTATTGGTCAATAAAGCCAGATTTAGAAAAAAAATACAAATTTAGCAGCAATTCAGATTCTGAGATAGTAGGAATGCTTTATAAGGAAGTAAAAGATTTGGTTATTATCAAAGTATGGTGCAAACGATTTTTGGAATCATATGGATGGAATGCACGCAACAATTCTTTTGGATATGAATAAAAAGAGTTTTTATGCAGGAAGAGATCACATTGGAATAATACCTTTGTATTATGGATATAACTAAGATGGCGCTTTGTTCTTGTCCTCAGAATTAAAGGGAATTCATGATTAAGTTGTAGAAGTAAAATAATTCCCTCCAGGTTTAAATTTATTATTATAAAATAACAGGTCATTACATAGATGAAACAAACGAAATAAAGAAATGGTACAATCCAACATGGCATAATTTTGATCATATTCCAACAGGAGAAATCAACTTTTAAGAAATGAGAGAGAAATTTATTGATGTTGTAAGAAGAGAAGTGAAAGGTGATGCACCATTTGGTTTGTTTATATCTGGAGGGTAAGAATTATAAAAATTACTATTTTAGTGTTGATTCCTCTATAGTAGCTGGTATTGTAGCAAAATTGATTAAGAATGGAGAAATTGATTTAAGCAAAAGAGGAATGAGAAAAGTTCATTCCTTTTGTATTGGTTTAGAAGGATCTCCAGATTTACATTTTGCAAGAAAAGTAGCTGAATTCCATGGTTTTGAACATCATTCATTTACATATACAGTTGAAGAAGGTTTAGATTATATTCCAGAAGTTATTTATCACACAGAAACTTTTAACAATACAACAATCAGAGCTTCAACTCCTATGTATATGATGTGTAGAAGAATTAAAGCCTTGGGAATTAAAATATGTTTAACTGGAGAAGGAAGTGATGAATTATTTGGAGGTTATTTATATTTCCACAAAGCTCCAAATAGAGTAGAATTTCATCAAGAATTGATTAGAAAATTACACGATTTGCATAAATATGATCTATTAAGAGCTAATAAGGCATGTTTAGCATGGGGTATTGAAACTAGACCCCCTTTTATGAATAAATAATGGATTGAATATGTAATGTCAATTGATCCTAAATATAAAATGATAAATGCTTTCCAACCATAAATTGAAAAATACATATTAAGAAAAGCATTTGAAGATTTAGAACATCCATTTGTTCCTTAAGAAATATTGTGGAGATAAAAAGAATAATTTAGTGATGGTGTTGGTTACAGTTGGAGAGATGGA
This sequence comes from Paramecium sexaurelia, assembly GCA_000733375.1. NCBI lineage: Eukaryota > Ciliophora > Oligohymenophorea > Peniculida > Parameciidae > Paramecium > Paramecium sexaurelia. Next base: position 371,245 of record JPFM01000007.1, on the reverse strand, counting down.
ATTATAGAAAGAGCTAATCAATTAATCTCAGATTAATAATTCTCTTAAGCTTCAAACACATACCCCTTATCTACACCTAGAGATAAGGAATAATATTGGTTTAGATAAGTCTATTCAACAGCTTTTCCAAGTGACAGTTCCGCCTTAACTGTACCTTATGCTAAATCTATCGCTTGTTCTACTGAAAAAGTATTTATATCAATTATAACCTTTAGGCTTTAGAATGGGATGAGGCTTTCAAGAAAAATACTGATGAATCAGGAAGAGCTGTTTTATCAATACACAATGATGCATTAAAGGAAATCTTACAAGAAGAAGATAAAATAACAGATGAAAGCATTAAAGTATAGGATCACTTTTAATTGTGATTTTTATAAAAATTAGTACATTAAATAATTAGCTAAAACTTCAAATGTTAATTTCTAAATTTTTTATAATTATATATATATTTATTTTTTAAAAATAAAAAAAGAAGGGAGCATCAGGGTTCGCACCTGAGACCTACAGATCTGCAGTCTGCTGCTCTGCTACTGAGCTATACTCCCTAGTTGACTTTTATTTAAACACCCTAGTTAAATAGATATAGTAATCATTTCATCATTATGATCAATGCTAAAATACTCTAGTTTAATTAATTGAAAATAATATAAATTAATAAATTGCTAATATTAATTTATGAGTTTAACTTGTCGGTATCTATATAGAAGAAACAAGTAGTCACCTCATTAAAACAAGTGTTTAGATTTAAGAAATCATCATTTAAATAATAATCTGAATTATCTTAACAAAATTTATGCTAAATAAAATATACAAATATTACCTCCCATTTAATAGTATTAAAGACATTAATCGTATTCATTTGAAAAAGATTCTTAAATTATCTCAATCTTACATCAAAAGCATCCTTATCTAGATAATGTAAAATAAAAATAAAAGTTAAAGACAAATATATCGTAACATACTGAATTAGAAGTCAGATTATCATTATAAATTAGAAGGGCTACAATAAAAGATCTTAATTTTAGTGGATAAACTAATCAATCAAATATTATTGTAAAAAAAGAGGAAAAACTCCTTACATTAGATAATTTATCAAATTCATTTAATCAAAAAAAATAAAAAAGCACTAAAAAATATTATGATGATGTTCAAAAAACAACAAAAATTACTGATTAATCTCTTTGCGGTTGGTTATAATTCACTAACGATGAAATTTGATTGAGTATTTATAATTAATTCTAATTTTCACTTTAATTTATAAATTTAAATTTTATTTCTTTTCTTTCCAATTACTTTCTATGTATAAATAAATTTTATAGATAAATTATCATTTTTTAATTTAGATCTTTAAATCATTAAATAAATTGCCTTTTTTTCTCATAAATTATATTATTGAGAATAAATATTAAATAAACAAATATAAAATAAAAATATTTTAATATCTTATTATAGAATTTTAAATCCAGTTAAAATGTTGCTTATGCATACCCATTTTAAGTATTGATATGAAATTCAAGTTCCAATTTCGCGATTACCTCTATATCAAAAATAATTAACCTTCGTTAATTGTATGTTTTATGAATATAGAAAAGTTGAATTGTTTAATATTGTTTAAATTAAAAGTATTTTCATATTTATCTTAAATTTAAAAAAATTTATCAAACTAACATTTGATATTTTATTTCTAAAAATATTTATAAAATAGTGAATACTAAATTAGATTAAAAATTAATTATTCATTAAAAATTGTACTTCAATCATTTTTATTAACCTATAATTATTTATTTTTACTAAAAACTACATGGGATTTTGTTAATTTTCAGAAAAGCAACTAAAAAAAATAGATTGTATTTATTTTATATAATATTATCATTAATTAAGCATTTTTTCTAATTCTCCTACTTTTTTTTCTAATAAATTCATATGAGATGTAGATTCTAGTCTTTATTCTACAAATTTAATTTGATCTGTATTTAAGAATTCTACCAATGGTTTCCAATTAAGATTTTATCTTCTCACTATGGAAACAAATTACTCAACAGTTTTATCAAAGTCGATTTTTAGTAATTCTATTATTTAAGTGAAATGTGTATCTCTTGATCTTCTATATTTAGCTAAATCAACAATTAAGTTAGAATTAGTTTTTTCTTATGCTTCTACAATCCACTATCTTAATATAGAATTTTCATTTGTATTTTGTATAATATATTGATATACTTTAATACCATCATTATAATTAAAGAAAAATACTACTGTAGTTTTGAGAGCATTTAATAAGCAATTTTAATATTATGAGTATTCTAATGTTATTTAAGGTTTCTAACATTTGATTAAATATAGATTAATTTTTTCTAAAATTGCCTAAACTTAAGACCATTAGAATTAACCCTTTAGTTGATCGGCAGATTTGCTTAAACATTTAGTAACTAATGCATAAAATTATTTAGTTTGTTTGTCAGATTCTTTCACTTTTATTAATATATCTAAAAATGCTAAATATAAATTTGATAAATCTTAATTATTTAAAATCTTAATTAAATTTGAATTGATTAAATTGTAACAACATTTTTATGCTCCATCTTTGACATTATTTTTTGTAGATTATTCTACCATCTTAAATATTAAGGAATCAAAAATAATGTAAAATTAATTGTAAGAAATACTTTTGTAAAAATGACTCGAAGATAAAATGTTAATTAGTTTTTCCAAAAATTCATTCATCTTATCATAACAATCATCATTAAGTAGATTACTTAAAAGATATATAATTTGTTCAGCAAAACTTTAAGAATTTTCAATCAAATTAGTTTCTCTAAATTTACAATACATCTATTGAAAGCTTCTTAAAATAACATCAGGTTCTTTATCTTTAACATTTAGAATCTATGAGGAAGTTAAATTTTTATTTCCACTATTTATAACCTAAGGAACTGGAAGATTAAAATTTTTTTATTGTAACAATTTTTATTAGGAATACCTTTGTTATGAAATCATTTTATCAGAAACTTACTCTTGATCGAGTTTTTATGGAATTTAAATTTATTATTATTTATTTTAAAAATCCATATTAGATGTACTAGTGCCTTCTAATCTTAAAGAAGGTTTTTTCTAATGTAAAATATTTTCATTTTAATTCTCATTATTTATAATTTACATTATAGAAGCTAATATTGATTTTTACTAAAGTTAAGAATTACAATTCCAATCAGAAATATTATCTTACATATATTGGATTACCTAATTAGCTTAAGTATTAGAATTTTCATCAAAATCATCAAATTTACTGAGTTAATGTAATTAAGCATTTTATTATTTATAATCAGCTAATAAATTCATAAGTAAGGGTAAAGTTCTTTGTGCTAATTTTGGCATTCCATTTCTAATATATAATAATATCATCATTTTTATATAATACAATATAATTTATTATTCTAATTGTGTTAGCTTATGTTAAGAAATCAAAAATTAAAATAGCATAATTATTTCAGTTTGTAAAGGTATGTTTTCTTTGAACCAAGATATCAAATATCCCCATTTAAAAAATATTTCTGTGAATTCTCCTGGTTATGCAATTTTTGATCTTATATAAGATGCTGCAACCAAATTTTATTGAGGATTGTAACTAAAAAGTTTATCATATAAATTTTATGGAATTTATGGAACTTTTAATTGTTCTTTCAATTTTTCAATTTAGTAATCACTAAATTATGTAATAGCAAATGGAATTATAGGTTTCGATTCTGATTAAGGTTTTTTTATTTCAAATAAAGATTTTAATGCAGTTTAACAATCATTTACTAATTATCTTGCCTTTTAATTTGATTAATGTTAATAGCCTTTTAAAAATTCAGAAATTAAATGCTAATCAATATTTTTATCACTTATAGGAATATATTTTAGTAATAAAGTTAAAACTTCTATTAATTATACTTAAGTAGGGGCATTTTTAAAGCTAGTAATTAATTAAGATAGATGATTAGGTTTATATTATTAAGAACATTTCTCAAATAACTAATAACAAAGTTATTTTTAATCTCCTAATTTTTCTACTATATAATCCATTGTAACTATTAAAATTTGTTTAGATTATTAAGTAATGGCTAGTAATAAATTTCCAAATTCAATTTAATCTTTAATTTTAATCTTTTATTATTTCAAGAATGCCTCAACTTAGTTAGGAGTCATTGAAGATTGATATTTAAGGTCTTGATTTTCTTAACTAATTTAAGAATAAACGATTGAATGAGGTTTATTTTGAGTAGTTTCAGATTTATGATTAATAATTACTTAATTTTGAATATTTTCTTTATTTGATTGTAAATTTGTCTTTTAAGGTGGTTAGATATCTCCTTATATGGCCTTCAATCCTTCTAAATAAATAGTAACTTAAGCTTAATATTTAGTAAATTTATCTCCTTTCAAATCCATAGCCATAGAACCATTATATAATTAGACAGATATTTTAGCCAATAACATAATAGCTTTAGTTCTTACTTCGGAATTACCATCATCTGTTAATTTTTTACAAATTGGTACCAATTATTTTATACATTGTAATTTGAGAAGTTTGTCTCTTTAACATTCGTCTAAACAATATTCAATTAATTAAAAAACATTAATTTTTGGACTTGATGCTTTATCATCTAATAATGTCTTTACTTCTTCAAATAGTTCATCAAGTGTACAACAATAAAAAAACTTTTTTAATGATGATAAAGTATCATCTATTATATTTTATTTTTTATCTTTAAGTCTTGCAAATAATGGTTATATTAATATTTTGACGTATTATAATAAATTTTTCCTTAAACCATTTGCTAATAATCCTGCTATTTTGATACTCAATGTACATATTGCTATATTTTATTCATTTATTAATTTTTTCAATAATTACACTATTGAATATACATTTGGAGATGGTACCATTTTAGCAACTGAACATGCTTTTTATAAATTTTCTAATTATTCCTTTTTCTCTTACCATTTCTCTAATTAAAAGACTTTTTCACACCATGAGTCTGTAAATTTTGGGAATACTTCAACTGCTTCTGCTAAATCATACAGTTATTAAGTTCCTGTTTCAAAATCTCCATCTTAATTTGGAGCCCTTTAAACTTCTGTTATTGTTTCTGCTAGTTTTTTTAATTCTTATTATAGTTTCTCATTTAATCCACCAAAAAATGCTTCAATGTTCTTTCCAAACCATTTTGTTGCTTCTTTATAAAATGAAATTGCATCAACTTTTATTGTACTTTATTATGCTTCAGTTAATTTTGATAATATTGGAAAAAAAGGTTTTAGATTATCTAATTTCTTAACACCATATTATTAAAGAAGCTCTAATAATAAACTTATAGTTGCTTATACTATCTTAGGATTTTTATGATGTAATTCTCCGATTACAATTTCAAATATTGCTTGTTTGCAATATGGAAAGAGTAATATGGCTACTTAGTATCCAATTTACTTTAACTTTTATTATATTAACACTTTCTCTATCAACACTTTTATTATTTCCTTTTATTATGAAGTTTCCAATTTATGATTTTATTCAAAATATTTTAATGCAATCTATAATGCTTTCTCCTAACATTAAACGTGTATATCCTATATTATTTATAATATGCAATCGTATTCAATTTCTTCTTCATTTGCTAATTCCTCATAAGCTTGAAGTCTAACTTTCCAAACCTTAGATTTTATTCTTTACTTTAATGGTAAATCCACTTTATCAAATTGTTTAGGATCAAAATCTTAAATAATAAATGAAATTTACCCGGAGGAAACTCATCTACCATAAAGTTCTATTTTTATTGTCCAACCGGCAATTCATCAATATACATTTTGAATTTAATTTAATTTTAAAATAAATTTTTATTCTTAAGTGTTTTATTGATAAATTACTATTTTTATTGTTAAAATTTCTAAATTTATTTAAATATATAGAGTTCCATCCAAAAAATATATATTTCATTTTTTAATTTTTATATTTGATAATCTTATCTATTACGACTCTAAAATATTATTTCATATATTTTATAATTATTATTAGAACAATTAAGAAACAATTAACTAATAAATAAGAAAATGAATTTCTTATATTAATAATCCTAAATAATTAACAACTTATAAATAATTTTGCAAAAAACATTGATTATCTATATTATTTTAGAAAACTTGAATAAATAAAAAATTAGATATAAAAAATAGAATAAATGAAATGTAAAATTAATTTAATCAAAGTAGATAACTTTAATACTAAAAAAGATATGTTGATTGAATTATAACTTTTAAAATTTATTTCATAGATAATATTATTGAGATTGGAATTTCTTAGAAAACTAAATGTAAGAAACCTTTCTATTGGATAATTGATTCAAAGGTTGAATATTTGAAAGGGATATTTTAGTTAAATATAGAATTATTGGTTAAGTATACTCTTTTAATAAATTAATGTAAAAGTAAAGAATATAATCGTTGAGACTTTTAATTTGATTAATATTTTTATTATACATCTAACTGCTAATTTCATGAATGACTCTTTGAGATCTTTGTCAACTAATGATTCTTTAGAAGGACAGACTAGAAAAAAAAAGAAAAGCAATGCTACATCTAAAAAGACTAATCGTCCTCAAAATATTAGTTATACTGAAGTCGTTGATTTACTTAATCCTTAAAATTTATTCATTAACAAAAATTTAGAAGAAGAATTTAATGCTATTGAATTGTATGTTTATGTTTACAATCATAGAATTCCTGAGACTTCTTATTTTCCTACCTTCAAATTTATTTTAGATGAGAATTTAACATGTACGGAAACAAAATGGAGACGTTTACCTACACTTATTAAATTAACATCATGAAATTGATTCTATAATTTTTTGTCATTTGCTAGTTTTAAATTATTTATATAAATATACTAAATCACAAAATCATAAATAGATAAAGCTTCTTTTAATAATAATTAAACTACTTTCCTAAATTAATTGTATTTAACTATTTTAGAATTTGTTTATCTTTTAGATCAAAATTATTAAACTCAGAAATACAAAATCTTTATTAATAATATGATAAACAATATATCAATATAAATTAATAATTAAGTTCAACTTATTGAAAATGAAATAATTATTCTTTGGTTTGGTTGATTCTCTAAAGTTTGAACTTTTTAAACTCTTGATTACTTTTTAGACTTTTTATTATTTACAACCTAAAATTAACTCTACTCTGTATTTAATGAAGATTAGTATATATGACTTTAAAAATAATACAAATACCAAAGCCTTAAATGTTTGAGTAACTTATATTTTTCATCAAGAAATAAAAAATGTTGTTTTATATCAATAATTAGCTATATAAAGATTAATAAGGACAAAAATCCAATGATTGACCATCCAATATTTGTAATGTTAGCAGAATTTAAAATTTAGCTTTCCTCATTGAAACCATACATCAAAATCAAAATGGCTGACAACCATAAAATAGATTCACAAGAAATCTATTTAATAAGCTCATTCTGATCTTCTAAGCATCTATTAAGTAATAAAAATAAAGCTTATAATAAACTTAACAAAGAAACAAGGCTTATTTATATACAAGGGGCATCATATAGAAAAACTAAAAATGCCATAAATATAGCCTTTTTAACAATGTTTAATATATTAAAATAGAAATTGAACTAATTTTTATCTAAATCTAATCCTTCAAATATTGGTTCATAATGTTGTTTTATTGTATTTTATTGCAATGAAGAATTATTCTTGTTTGCCAATTATAAACAACTATATATAAAATAAATTTCATATAAGAATGCCATAATTGCACATAAACTACTTATTCTTAGAATAGGATTTTCAAAGTTTAAGTCCTTAAATTACAAAAAAATAGCTAAATTAAAATCATATGCAGATGCCATGAAAGTTCTTATAAGAGCTCTTTTAAAATTATTAGAAACTTATAAACAATATTTTTAACAGCTGTTTGTAAATTTATAAAATAAAAAAGTGAATATATTGATTTAGTTTCTTTCCAGCAGTATTCTATCTTCAGAAAAATCCTTTATAATATTATGGAGCAAAAGTGAAGTCATCTTCATTGTAATAAAAGTTAGGAAAGTTGTAAGAAATACGATAACGACAGATATAAAATTAACAAGAAATACTGTAGAGTATCCTTCTAAATAAAATTTAGGATCAGCTTAAGGGGTATCTACATATTCTGTAATCAAATATTCAAAATTAAAGTAAGATTTTATAAAGTCAAATTCAGCAAATCCAAAAATCATAAAATAATGATTAAGATTGTATGGATATGTTACATTAAAATATTTTAAATAACAAATAAGTTATAAAGTATCCAAGAGATTCCAAAATATATCTAAACCTCCAAAAAGTAATGCTAAAATTGCTAATCCAAGAAAAATGTAGAGGAAGTAGGAATTTATTTATATTAAATTTTGTGTGATTTCAATAACAATCTCATCTTATTAAACAAAATCGATCAAATATATAGTAGCACTATTTTATTTAAAGGAGTAACCTTAATGATTAGTAAATAAAGTAGAATTTTTAATTGTTATTTAAATTGATGGAGATTTTGCAGAGGATTTTAATTCTATATTTAAATTTAACTCAATATTATAATAATCGTTAATGATTTTTGAACTGTCAGAAATACTTAAGAGAGTTAGTTAAAGATTAGGAGTGGTTGAAGTGACTAGGATTAACTTAGTAATTGAAGTATTAGTATCTATTCTAACATCTTAATTGAATTTTAAAGATATGGATCTTTTGGAATCATAAATGGTATCAAATTTATTTTCTTAGAGTTATATTTCTATATAATTGATTTATTGGCATTCAAAATCACAAATATGACCATCTTCAACAAAACAGTATTAATCACAGCCATCTCCATTTATCTAATTTCCATCGTCACAATGTTCTTAAAATGTCTTAATACCATCTCCACATATACTAAAACATTAATTGTCAATTTATAAAAATCCATATTCTTAGACACAAATGATACATTCTTAAGATGTAGAATTATAAAATTTACACTATGTACAATTATCATAATTTTATTCGCATGTTTGGCACTCATCTGAGCATTTAATACATGCAGAATCATGATTTAAATAATATCCATCAATACACAAAAGACACATATTATTTTAACATTTTAAGCAAATATTATCTATGCAATTATCATTTTAAATGAAGCATTTATGGCATCCATCTCGTGGATCTAAATTACCATCATCGCATTCTTCGTTCCATTAAACAATAAGATCTCCACAAAAAGAATAACAATAGTGTGTTATAGGAGGATTAATTAAATTGACACAAGGTTAACATTCCAAATATCCATCATCAAAGTATCCTTTTCTACATTTACATTCAAAAGTTTCAAGACTATTTGTTGATTTCTATCTTGTTTTTGGACATAGAGTGCATTAAGACTTTAAACTAGATTTATTACATGTGCTACAAGCATAATAACATGGTAAACAAGTTAGATCATTGTTATCATAATACCCTAATTAACATATACACTCTTTATTAATTTTATCCAATTTTCTAAATTGAAATTCATTACATGATGTACAAATGGAATAATTGATGCAACTATTACAATTATCACTACATTCTAATTTAATAATATTCATTACTTAAACAAACATCAGATTTATTATCATAATATCCGATTTAACAGATACAAGTATTTTCTTTTGATAATACCCTATATTATTCAGGATAGCATTAAATACAATACTCTTCTTTATATAAGCAGGATTTGCAAAAATTCATACATTTTATGCAATTAGGATCTAATCCATTTTGAAAATAACCTTCTTTGCATTTACAATCATAATCTTCATATATTCTATTTTGTTCTGAATAACAAGTTGTACAAAACTTCCCATCTGAACAAGTTTTACATTTTTCACTACATAATTAACAATTACTTGGACTAATTTTTGTGTCCATATAATATCCTGAGAAGCATTCACAAATATCAACATTAAAAACTTTATGTTCATTTGGATCGCAAAAAGCGCATAGTTAATCAAATTTAATTAGTTTTAATAATGTATTTTGAGTTAATTGATTTTAACAAATAGAACAAGATGAATGACAATCATTTGAACATGAGGAATGCATAGCATTTACCTAGTTCAATTTACAAATACACAGATTTCCATATTAAAAATATTAATCTTTACATGTAAGACATGAATAAGCATTTGAACAAGTTTTACAAAAATCCAGGCATTTTTTACAAGATCCTTCAGACAAAAAATAACCATCTCTAGCACATTCATAAAAAACTGGAAGATCTTAGTCTTTCTTTAAACAGTTTGAATTTGATTAACAAACCAAACAATTTTCAGGACAGTTTATTTAAAGGATAATTAAATCATATAATGCACAATAGCTCATACTTAATTTTTATGCATTGCAGACTAAAAATACTTCTAATGTAGTTTTTGAATGATCAAATTCTTATTCAAAATTAATTAAATAATCAGCTGTTGTTTAACCAAGATCTTCTTAAATTATACAACCACTCGTAGCAACACTACTGAAACAGTATGAATTTGGAGAATTCTTATTCAAAATATATTTAGTTTAATCTATACTAACTGTTAAATTTAGACTAATGTCTACAGGATCAATTAATATTGCTTTAAAAAATAATTTCACTTTATAATGCGGTTTCATAGATTCTAGAACTAATTATGTTTAATTGTTTTGCCAAATCTAAAATCCTCCGAGAATATATCTCTTCTAATAAAAGTTACAATAAGGATATGGAGAAAACTATAATAAATCACAGGGGTTATATATATCTATCTTTTAATTCTATACAGATCTATCTGAGTATGAAACGTCAAGAATGTTGGAGAATTTATAATCATTTAAAATACTTATGCATTCATCTCCTAAACTTCTTGAAATTAATGGACATTCATCATAACATTAATTTTCGAATCTTTTTTAAGGACAATTAATTGGAGATATTGTAATACCATCTAATTATACTTTTGAGATTGCCCACGATACTTCTTATCTTTCAAAAGGTAAGTTCATATATAATTATAATGAAGAAATATCGGAAATATTTTGAATGTATTGATGTATAGTTAATTTGAAACAAGAAGTAAATCCAATTATATTGCATTAAATAGGTTTTATTTATTTGCGAGTATCAAATAATTCATTATAAATTAATTCTTTTTAGCTAACCAATATTTAATTATATTTAATAAACAATTGTAATTGCTTTAAATTTTTTGAATAGTTTAAAAGATATATTTCTAATTTTAATAAAATATTGAAAACTGATCCTGTAGGATAGTTGATCTAGTATTCTACAGCTTCATTTTAAATAAAAAGGCCTGCTACAAGTTAACCCTCCAAAGTAATTTTAGATTCTCTTAAAGTTGTATTGTAGTCAGGTTTCATAGTAAATTTAGAAGCTGTGTCATCATAGAACAAATTAATCAATTGATTATATTTCAAACATGTTTCACCATCAAATATATGATTAACAGGACACTAAGTTATACATTATCCTTCAAAGAACGTAAGAAATTACTATTTGCATTAACAAACTCTCAATTCGTTAAATTCAAAATCATTCATACATTCTTAACAATCAGAAGCGCTACATTTTTTGCAATTTGGTTAACATCTTTATGCATATATGTTTAAATTCTTTATCCAAAATATATTTTGACTATTTGATGAAACAAGGAGGGTTACTTATTGTTCATTCATATACGTAATGGAAGTAAATTATATTAAGAAGATATAAGTTGCTTAAGAACAAATAAAAGAATTCAATTTCATTTGGATTTTTGTTTCAATCATTTAAACAGTAATACCACTTTCATAAAAGGTAATAGTTGGAGTAGATTATATTTGAGTGTGTAATTCTAGTGTGTAAAACAAGTTTTAGTAACCATATGCAGTATTAATTTTGAATTCCATCATGTTTGGTGATGCCATAGTTGAAGATTAATGTATTGTTGTACATCCTTGGCAAGTCATGTTTTAGGCTGATGTTGATGTGTCTAAATAATAAGTTAATCTTTCATAAATGAGTTGAGACTTTACTCTATGATCATAGGGTAAGGTTATTAGAAGCAAAATAAAGAAAACAAAAGAGAGTTCCATTTAAATTGTTATTTAATAAATCAAAACCATTAAGAAAGAATATTTAAATTTATTTAATTCTGATTATTTTCGATTAATTGAAAATTATTGTATTTTAATTTGGAACTTTCAAAAAATTCGAAACATTTTAAATTTAAAATTCATAGAAATTCATAGAAGATAATATAGATAAGAAATTTGCTTTACCATAATAAATTATACTGTAATTATATATCTAGCAACTATTTTTAAGGCTAATTAAAATTTATAATATAATCAATTTTAATTAATTAAATAAGTTCCTAGTGGTAAATAAATGGCTTGCTATTACTTAATATGATAATGGAGATAATTATTGTAAAAGTTGTAATCTTCAAATATGATTTATTCAGAAATTTGTCTTTTCATTTAGGCTATTGCTACTTGGCTTGTTAATTATCCACTTACAATCTATTTAACAATAATTATTACTTTAGTTATATGATGACTTTCATTATCATTGATATTTGATATTATAATCTCTACTTCAACAATATCATTAATAAAATACTCTTAATTGTTTTCTAACTAGAAGAAATATGTTAATTATATACAACGATTATTTAATTTTTATCATTCTTATTTTATGAATTGTAATATGTTATTTTTTTAGCTCTCCCATTTATTTCTTCAGATATTTACTAAGAATAACGATCTGCAGGAGTAAAATAATTTAGTATTTCATTATTCGCAATAATCATTTTAGAAATTTCTAAGTCACTCCTCTCTGGATATTAGAGTCTTTTGCTTGATCTTTTAGGTACAAGCATCTCTTCTACTTAATACTTTTCTTTTAATCTTTTAGGTGCCTTTTAAATTTCGAATCTGTATCCTGATCCATGTTTATCCATAAAATTTTAATCATATTTTTTATCAAAATGATTAGAACGTCCTTTTTTATTATTCGACAATTATTACGATAAACAATTTTGAGATTCTTCTAAGATATGCTATTTTGAAGGTTATAAAGAATACAAATCTTATTCAACTCCAATATCTACAAGTGATTTTCCATTTGATTTTTACATAATTTTGCTAATTCTACTTTTTCTTCGTTTATCAATTTAATTAGTTTATACTACTATATCTTCTTATTAAACTTGTTATCTTTTAGGTTTAAAATAATCATCAATGGTTTTCTGCTATTAATTATCTTTTTCTTTACTTTCTATAATTTCAATATTTATAATATCGCTCTATTCAATTTTAGACAAACTCTTCCTCTTTTGATAATCTTATTATTTTGTTTCAATTTGATCCTCATCTGAATCATTTACTAGATTTTCTAAATCTTCTTTCAAAATTTATTTGGCCTAATCATTTGCTAATTATTCCTAATAATTCTTAAATAACATTTCATCATTTCCTTTTTATTCTTCTTCTTGCACCTAATTCTTTTAAAATTCGTTTGCACTCTGATAAGATTCTCCAATAAAACAAGATTACTTACACAATTGATCAGAATGTGAAAATGATTCAATATTAATTTTATCAAAATCTTAGACAAATATTGGTTTATGTTTTATGTCAATATTATTTTGTTTGAGAAACTCTGTTAATTTATTATCTTCCAAGAAATTCTAACGATATAAAGATGACTCTTAAACGTTGATATTTTCAATTGAAGTCTAACTGATTTAATCTATTTCTAAACTTGAATATCTTTCCTAAATTTCACTATCATCGTCTTCAATAATTGCATTATTTAACTAATCACATTACTAGTTATCTTAAAGACCCAATTATTCCATTTATGCTATTAACGAAACCTCCACCTAATTACTTGCTTAGTCTATTGAATTTTTTGTCATGTCTTCTGTTTATGATTACTATTAAAATGAAGTATCTGGTAACTGAAAATCATTTGAATTTTAATTATGATAGGTTATTTCTATTAAATCGCCATTCAAATCAAGTGAACTATTATTATTATGATCTTAATTAGATACATCTTCATAAGTTGCTGAATCAACTTGATCCTAAAAGATAATTATATTCTATTCTAAAACCAAACTTCTATCATTCATTGAATTATCTGATAATGTGGCAACATAAGATTTATCAAAACAAATTTCATTACTATTTATTTTTGAGTCATTTTCACTTTAAATTTGACTATTTTATTCTTCTTCAAGGAAATATTAATTAGAATACCTATTAGTATTTTTACATTAATTATTTATCAATTAAGACTTCTCTCTATATATTTTCACTTTATTTATAACCTCTTCTCTTAGTTCATAATTTAAATATTCAGTCATTTTTCTGACTATGCTTTACCAGAGATATCTCGCATATTAATTCTTATTTTAATTAATCATATCGAAATATAGTAATAACAAAATCCAAAGCTCCTTTCTATTCAAAATTGTAAATCCAACAAAATCTTTTTCTTCAGGCACAAATAATTAAAACGTAATATGTTTGCGAAGTAAATAATTTGGATCAGTAAACATTAAATTAATACTTGTAAAACCTTTTTAATAATTCCCATCCTCCAAATCTTATACATTAGCTTGAATGTCTTAAAGTAATATTTATTGTTCTTATATTTACATTTCTTTTTTTTAAACATTCATTTTCTTTTATAAAGGATATTCATCATATTTTCTTAATGAAGACATAAATTCTCTATCAATAGAAGATAATCTCTTCTTCTACATTAATAGTTAAATATATAATATTGAATTTTAAATTTTTGAAATTAATTGGCGCTTATATATTATATCGTTGATAACTTTATTGATAAATCAAAATTGATTATTTAACTAGCTCTCAGGCAATTCTTGTTCAAGATTTTTTATCATAGTATTTTGTTGTTCTACTCTATTTTCATAAGTTCTATAAATTGTCTCCACTATTTGTATTTGATTCAAAAGCACCTAATTATGATCTTATTCTTTTCTAATATTTGAGTTCACTTTTTAAATTTCTTATAAAATTTCTAGTCTCTTATTGTGAGCATCTTGAACTTCCTAAAGCTTTTGTTTTATATTTTATTAAGACTTATTTAAGTTGCCAAATTCTTATTGGTTTTTAATCTCTTTTAATTGTTCCTTCTTTAAAAATAAATCATTTTGGAGTTATTATAAATCCTTTTCTTAAATAGCTTCTAGTTTAATGTTTGAAATTTTTTATTTTAATGTCGCAATAAGTTTTTCTTTCTATGTAAGTAGAGTATTTAAATAAGCATTGTCTTGTAATACTTCCATTTCTCTAATTTTATCATCCTATTATTGAGGATGCTTATTTATTTTTCTTGTGATGAATGCTATTTTGGCATCAAATATTAGTATTTCTTATTTTTATTAACTGATTGCTTCAATTTATTCATTCAATTTTTTTTGGACATCTCTTTTTTTCTTTTCTGTTTCCGAAATTTTGTTTTCTAATTTATCGATTTCCATTTTGACTTCTTTTTCTATTTTTTACAATTTCTCAAATTCTTCATCAGCTAATTATTTTTTATTTTATAATATTTATTCATCACTAACATATTCTTCTGAAATTATTGAGCCATTATTTAGATTCATTATAAATTAGATGATTAAAATATTATTTTTAAAAGCTAAAAAAATGAGTTAATATTAAAAGCACAAAAAAAATTATATAAAAAATTAATAATGAATTTTTTATTCCCCAAAATACATCCTAGACCTATAAATTTATTAGAAAGTTAATGTTAAAATGCTCTTAAAGAAATAAGCTCTTCAAAATAAAGAATATAGAAATATGATTCCAAAAAAAATTTAAACAAACTCAGCTTTTCTGAAAAATTATCAAATCCTCAAGCCAGAAAAAATTCGTAGTTAATTAATGATCATTCTCCAGATATAAAATAATTCCCAGAATTAAATAAAAAAAAAATGTCTGTTAGCAATGTTGGAGTCAATCCAAAAACAGAGAAATATAAAATACATCTTGATTTAATTGAAAACCAAAACCCTATCCAAATACCTCATTTAAGTTTAAAAACACCTTAAAAATATCCTCCTATTTTAACTCACAAAATTCTACCCTCAGCCAGAAGATTTAAAACAGAAATAAGTGATGGTACATAATAATAAATTTATAAAATTTCGAATCATTTTACTATTCAAACTGTCAAAGATAGACAATAAAAATTAGTTAAGAATATATAATCTCTTATTGAATATGTTAATTCATCTAGAGACGAGAAACTCTGTAGATTATTCGATAAATTAAAACATGATTTAAATCTAGATGAAATTTAATTTGAAAACGAATGAATGAAATAAGTATTTTTTTTATTATTCTCATTATTTTATACCTTATTATTTCTTCAATAATTATTTAAATAACATATATATTACTATCTTAATTTCAGGTGCATTGCTAAATTCATTCTAATTATTCATTTTTCTCTTTGGCTTGCTTCCCATATTATTATTTATATTATTAAACTTTATTTCAACTTATAATAGCTCAATCTTATTCAAGCATAATTATTTTTATCAATAGAGACATATTTATGCTTAAAATGTAAAAAATTATTTTGTTTATGGTTAAAAATCTTAATATTCTATCCAGTTTCTTGATCCAAAAATTTAATGATGATTAATAATAATATATAGCTAGAATAATTGATATAAACACTCTTTTTGCAAATGCATAAGTTTAAGAGAAAAATAAAACCAAAATACTAGTTTTACTACTTTAAACCATAAAGCTGTTTTTATCCATACAATATAATACTATTTTTCTACAACACTGCCTCATAATTGCAACTCTCTTACATCAATAATCTAATTTACATTAGAAGATATTATTCATATATATGTTCTAAATAATCAATTAGGAATTAATTTTTATAAATATTATCGTGGTGTTCACGAGTATTGTATCCAAGTTCACTTTGCTATTTTATTCCTTTATAAATTATTTTTTTAATTAACATTATGTACTAAATTACTAATTCAATCAAAAGATTCTAAGTTTGCTTGCTTAAATGGAACAAGTTAAATCTTAAAATTAAATTCATTAAAATCTCATAAATATTTAAGATAAAAAATATTTATAGCTTTATAATTTGATATATTGATTAAAATACATTTATAAATAACTATGTTAAGCACCTCACTATTTCATAAGATAATTTATTGAATAAATTAAAATAAAATCAAAATATAATTAATATAATATTTCTTAAGCTTTTTTAAGTCTATTAGTCAACTATACGGTTGATTTAATTAATTAAATAACTATTATAAGCTTTTGGAGTTTTTAATTATTAACTTTCTCGGTTCTCCAAATGAATTAAATTAAATGGCTGATATTAGTCAAAGAAGAGATCTCTTTATTCAAAATTAATTATATAAAATATTATAAAATGAGATAATGAATCAACTTTATTATTACTATTTATTATGAATAGATTTAGGAGTTCTTTATTTTCTTAAATATTATATATCATCTATTTATTGAGGTAGTCTAATAGTGTTTGTAGAGGGATTGTAATACTCACTGTATGGAGTCAAACTGTCTGGTATTTTAATCAATTTATCACTCCTTTAATTAGAATTAGGCTCATGTAATTCTTCTTGATTTTAAGGTTTTGACTTTAAATTGATAATTATATTATACTTAAGTCTTTTATAATTGTTGAGACTAATCAGATGTTGAATCTCCCCTTGTTGGTCTATTTATCATCTTTCCATTACTTGGAGTGAGTTCGCCGATATAATTTTTTGTAAACTTTTTTGCTACTGCCTGACGCAATGAAATTACTGGCAATACTTTGATCTCTTTCTCCAGTTACTCTTACAATGGTACTATGGTTTAGTATTGAAGATATGTCATCCAGAATCCATATAAAGATATAACAATTATAGCTATAGAGATTATTAGCAAAATTGTTTTTTTTGTCGAACTAAAAGACTATTAGGTATCATTAAATTGTATAAAATCTAACTCCATGAAGCAAGACAATAGCAATATTGTTCCCGAAGTTAAATCAAATAATGAGGTTAAAACATTTACAAATACCATTATTCTTCCGATGTATAATACTGAATGCCTTATGAAGAATATTAACTATAATATAAGTCCCAAAACAACCAAACTACCTAACATTTTTATCTTGTTTTCATTACCTAAACTTAATAAGCTCATGGCTATTGGTCTTTAAAATACTAATAATTCAAATTATTCTAAAAGACCAAATAGTCCTATTACCACTAAAACCACCCCTTAAATGGCATTAGTTGTCATCATCAAATAAGTATAATGTTTGTAAGTAAAGAACATACAACAATAGCATATCCCAACGCTCTAATCATTGTAATCCATTTTTCTAATTGATTTATTTATTATCTAAATAATTTCAATTTCACGACACTTTAGACTCAAATTCAAAGTGTTTAATTTTTATTTCTTTTCCTCCTAATTCCTCAAATTATTGGCGATTAAATTATATTGAGTTACAAATTCTATCTATCATTTTGTAATAACTGTTATTTTTTTTTAAATTTTCTTCCAATAATATAACTTCGCCATTAAATTTTATAATCCTTTCTTTTTAATTTAATTTTTACTGTCCAATAATTCTTGTCCTTCACTCATTATGTTTTTAATTTCTATCCCTAAAAACTTTTTCTCTACTTATAATATCACCTTTATTCATTTTTCTTAAGCTTACTTTGCCATCAACAAATGATTAATAACCATCTATCTTGAATAACTTATTGTTACTCATAAAATTATTTGACATGATAATTCCTTTTATCATTGCCATACTTCCTATATTTTATCAATCTAATTCCAAATTTCTTACTTTCAACAAGGTTTTATTTTTAGGCTTCATGGAATCTATTTGAGGTTCAAACTAAAGGCTAATATTATTTATAATCACAATTAGGAAATAGAAATTAATTTTGTTAAATGGTAATAGCACATACTATAATAACCTTAGAATATACTAATTCTTCTTTCTCAAAAAAATTAAGATGTCAAAATTTAATTAAATATAATATTTTGCTTTAATCGTGTTCTTATTTGTTTGAATTAAGTTAAGGATTGAAATTTAGTAACCGATTAATAATGATAATCTGATCAACCAAATAGGAAAGAGACATGTAATATAGATAAATACAATATTAAAATTATATTCAAATATAAGGAAAATATAGGAATTTAACATATTTAAGACCATTTTGATATTTTTACCATAAAACACTTAACAATGAAATATATCAACATAAGCGTTAATCAGCTAAATATCTTACTTCTTAGAGATACTGTAAAAAAGTTTTAGTCTTATGATTTTTTGGAATATGATGTTAAATTTGCTCATCGTGAAGTTTTTAACAATCTTATTTTTTCCAATTGAAAATAAAAAATACCACTAGAGATAGCAGACATAGAAAAATAAATTATTTGGAATGCAAAGTGTTCCTAAAATTGAAATAGAAAAAGATTTAAAAAAGTGCTGAAGGGTATTTGGGAATGATCTTAAGTGCTTAATATTAAGAAAGAAGAAAAGAATATAAATAAATAATGAAGCAATATATTGCAACAATAAAATTTGACAATAAATTAGACAATTCATAAGATATTAAAAAAGATGTAATTGTAACTATTTAAAACAGAATAAATAAGTAGGTGCCAATTAATATGATTATAATTCAGAACTAAGAAAATCAGCTTTATAATGATTTAGATCAATTACCAAAACATAAGGGTTTTTTCTAATGAAGATATACACTTTGACAAATTATTTTAGATAGTAATTACATAACTAGAAAATCATCAACCTAATATTAGTTACAATTTTTCAATGCTTCTATCACTTAATCCTTGTTTTAAAAATAAATTTTCCAAATATGGGATTAATTCTTCAATTAGACTTTTTTTTGTTTATTTTAACAAGGCAATGACTAATAAAATTTACTCCTCGTATATAAATATTTCTAAAAGAGACTTTAAATGACTAATTATTTCAAATTCTGTAAAGATTTTCATAAACAATGCTCTAGGGCATTTCAATAACATTTAATAATGCAGTAAAAGAATTAATCTTTAATGTCTATTGGAATTCTATACAATCAAAATCTACTAAACCAATTCACTATTGTTGATTATTTTTTCTACATAATATTAAGAATAATAGTATAGAATGCCCAAAACATATTCCTATCGATTAGATATTTTTAGATGTTTAGAACATTATTAAATGAATGTACTTTGATTTAAAATGCTAATAAATTCTACATTATCATCAATTGTGTAGTAAAGTATTTATAGAATAATTTAATCTATTCCTTTATTTAAGTTATCACAACATAATTGAATTAAATCATTTTAAATAAATTATACAGATGCTAAAGATAAAAACCCTTTGAAGCATTCTTCTTAAATTTTGAGAACTTGATGGTAAGTTTTTTGGTAATAAGAAAATACTTAGTAAAGATTCTCTTTTAAGCTTATTTCTTCCTATAAAAAAGATGATTCTGAACAATAAGATGTTATAACTCTAAGAAATCTAAGTCTTTGGGTTAATTACTCTATATTTTAATATTTATGCACTTCCTATAACATAATTTTAAAATATTAGAAATCTAATTCTGAAACTTAAACTGAGTTATAAGAGTATAAATTTGATAAACCAATTATTGCTAAATCTTTTTGAGAAGAACGAAGCAAATCTGAAAAATATTATATTCCTCCAACTTCAATTAAGTCTATTATTTATTATTTTGATTTTTCAGTGGCATTGAATAATATGTTAATTGAATCTTAATCTTGATTTTTTATGAGATTCTTTAATTAATCTTTAGAATAGAATATCTGCCTCTTTCCTTTAAATATCCTTTCCTTTTCATTGCGTTTCAACTCATTACAGAAACTTTCTCTTTTTAGAATTAATTTGCTCATCATTTAGTTACAAAAAATTTATAATTTAGTTGAAAAAAAATCAATTTTTCTCTAGAATTGCTAATTTAGCTCTAATACTAGCAATATATAAATTGTTTGCTTCTTCCTCAGCTTAAACATCTTTATTCAATAAAGCTAATTTTTCCCTCTCCTTTGCCTTTTACTCTAATTTTTACACATTATTTAAAACATTCTAAACTTTCTACTCATTTTCTAAGCCTTTATTTTCAATTATTCTAAATTATAATATAGAGATACTTTTCCCATTAATCCTCCATGCTCACTTAAACCTTTCTTTATTGTCTCAATTATTAAAGATAATCTGTGGTTTTAGGTTTTGGTGGAAGTTCAGAAGGTTTTTCTTACTTTTCTATCACTTTTTGCAATTTTTTTATGACAGGTTTTGGTGGTCTATTTTCCTAGTGATTACTTTAATCATTAATGGAATCTTTTGAATCATGACTTAAATGTCTTTATTTAGGAATGAACCTTTTAATTTTTCTGAGGTTTTCTTCAGTAAGTTATATCTCTTTAATTTATTTAGATTATTCCTCTTTCGGAGGAGGAGATTGTTTAGGCTTTAATGGATGTTCTTTAAAATATATTTCTTATGCAACATCAGCATATTTTAATTATTTTAATCTAGCCAGTTTTTTTTATTCCATCTCTTATTCTCTTAACAATTTTTACATCTTCTATTCTTCTTCAACTCTTAATTAAGCTTAACTTTTCGGAAATCTAAGAGATTTTTATTTAATTTCAAATTCAATTTCTTATTTATGATGTTCTCTTTCAAATTCTTTAATTTTTCTATCTTCTTCATATTTTTTTTAATGATCTGTTAATTCACTTAATTTAATAGGTTAACTTAATTCTCTTTTCTAAGCTAGAACAGCCTTAAATAGTGGAAATAAATACTTTTCTCTTCTCTAATTCTGGCATCTGTAAGGCTTCTTCTTTTTATTTAAGCAATAATTCTTTTTGTTTCATCTTTTCTTAAATCTACTTAATAACTCTATTGGCTTCTTATTATTATTTTAGAATTTTTTCTTTTTCTGCTTTATCTTCTTCCATCCGTTATAAGATTTGTTATCTTTTATTAGGTCTTGGAATATTTGCAATTTCTTCAGCATAAGCAAATGCTTAATCTTTAGTAGTTTATGACTATTATTAAATTGAAATTTTTTTTGGTCTCTTCTTTTATTCTTGAGAATTGTGTTATTTTTGTTTTTATTCTGATTCTAATTATAATTCATTTAATAATAATCTATCGGATTATTTTTCATCTAAAATCATAGCTGAATCCTGCTATTGAATTCCAGATAGTTCACATTTTTAAATATTTTACTCATCTACAGAATTATTAATATTTATCTATTAATCTTAATATTTTGGAGCCTAAATTACCGGTTCTGAATTTTAAACTTAAGACATCTATTAGGAGATATGGTTTAAATTTTAAAGAGAAAATTTATGTGTAATTGTTTTTGATTTTATAATTGATCCTGCAATTGAAAAGAACGATTTAAATTTCTTTAAATTCACCTTTTCATTTAAGACTTTCTACACTATAATTTAGATTCCTTCTTATATTTCGGTCAAAATCTAATTGTCAGTTGTAAGTAATTCAAAATTATAAGCTAACTACAATATAACATATAGACTTACTTTAAATTTATCTTAGATTACATTAATCAAAGCTTCTATAGTTGCCTCTTCTAATTCAATCTCATGTTATTCGGAATTAAGACAAATAAAAACTTTCATAATAAAAAATATTAATATAATTTAATATTTCGTAATTAAACAAGAGGGACCATCTCATAATCATTTAATAAATTCTAATTATCATGCCAAATCATTTAGTTCTTTTTTATAAATCTAGATCATCTTCAATAGTTAAATTATAGAATGATATTATCACACATAAATCAAAAAAGATATTATGGCTATTTTATACACTTTAGCAAATTATTTACTATTTAATCCTTAAAAACCATGAATTAAATTTAAATTTCATCATATTATCATATTACAGATTTTCTAACTTATAATTGATCTTTGATTTTTATTTTATTTAACCTTTGCAAGTTAAAATTACAAATATTTCTATTTCTAATTATCTATGGTTATTCTAACTTTTTTAGATCTTTAATTATGTTATTAAAAACTTTAAAATTGACATAAATTCTAAACTAATAAATTATAAAATATAGTAAATTATACAATATATTTATAAATTAATTTATAAAGCGTGACTAGGTTATTTGACCTAATTAGAGTTATTTATGTTTAATTAATTTCTTTATCTATGATTAATTATTTCATTCTTAACAACTAAAATTTTATAAATAAGAAATTAATATATTTTTATTTATACAAAGAATTTATTAAGAACCAAAAAATTATAACCTTTAAACGTTTTGGTTATCGAATCTTCTGTTATAAATATTTTATGAATAAGTATGTTCTTCTAAACTTTTATAATTATAAATTCATTATAATTATGAAATAAAAAGAAATTAAACTTGTTTATGAAAAAACCAATGAAACTTATCAATGGTAAATTATGCCACTAGAATAATTAATATAAGAAGTTAGTCATGTTTTCAATATACAAGTAGGCACATTTTAAGTTGTATCATATGATAAAAAAATTGAAATTAGAAACTCTGAAGAATTATAATGGTATGGATCAAGCAGTGGAATATTAATAAAGGATAAATAAAACATTTAAAACAGAGTTTACTCACCAGTCCCTAATTTGAATCTAAGTTAAATTCAAAATTAAAAACAATATTCAATAGCTAGAAAAACATAAGAAATTAAAAAAAGACTTAATTAAACGATCAAATTGATGAAGGAAACTTAACCTACAGTTACCTATAGAAGCTTATCTCCTAAAGAAAGTTGGAAATGCTTATAAGAAAAAACTAAGTAGATATAAGAATAAACTTAATAATTTAATAGTAGACAAGAAGAATTATAATATGAATCTGAGAGGTATGGAGATTTATCACTATCTAAGTTTATTAAAAGAAATTTTGGTAGTTTAAAATGAAAATGTAATGTATAGCAAAAGAAATGAAGGATTGTAAAAATCAATTAATTAACTTTAAATGTTATTGAAATTATAGAAAAAGTAGATAAACTAAATCAAAATGAGATATCCAGCAATAGATTTAGATTCTTACATTAGTTCAATTAAAGATTAAAGCAATTTAAAAGATATATTGTTGGATTATCTTCAAGAATTATAGCAAATGATTCTTAAATGTGATGATAAGAATTAATTTAAACCTAGTTTTAACTAAAATGAAGCATTAAATTGTCTTCAATAAATTATTAAAGAAATTAAGAAAATTTGAAAATAATACTTTATAACAAACATTATTAATCATACAACAATTTTAGATTTGTCTATCATGAATTTTATAAGAAACTAAGAAGAATAATTATTTTCTAATCTATCAAAACATTTGGATGTCAAATATTTTAATTATTACAATAACTTTTTCACTAACTCTCGTTTATCATCCTTAAATTCATTGACATTTATTAATTTAATTGAATAATAGAACAAATGTTATGCTGCTTAATATGTTTTTTTGCTCTAATTTAATGTTATCATCAGTTATAAGAACTTTAATATATCTTCTTTAATCATCCGTTAAGATAATACAGGAACAATATTATCATAATCATCTTGCCTGAAATAAAATGTAATATATACTTATAAATTTCAGTAACAGCTTAGATAAAATGTTTAATATAATTATTCTAAAATGCAACAAAAGCTGCATCTAAGAATAGTTTATCTCTCATGAAATCTTGAAAAGTTTGTAACTTTATTTTTATTTCATGCTATTAAAGTTGTTATTGTTATGTCACTTATTCTGTTTTATCTTTCCATAATATTAGATTTGAATCATTTGCTCCTGTAACTATATAAACATCTTAATTTTCTCTTTTTATATCTATAGCATAAATTTTTCCGTTATGTTGAGAAAAAGTATTAATACAAGTTTACTTTTTTACATTCCATAATTTTATATTACCAATAGAATCAGTACTAATTAATTCAGATCCTCTAGCCAACCATTAAACTTTCAATTAAGGAGCAACTCCTTAAAAGGATTTAATAATTGAACCATCACTGAGATTCCAAAGTTTAATAGTGTTATCTCCACTGGCTGAAGCTAGTATTTTTTCTACCGGAGAAAATTATAAATCCCACACTCCTCTTTTATGTCCTTTTAGGATCATTTTATTCATTAAATTTTCATCCCATAATTTTATTAATCTATCTTGGGATGAAGTTGCGATAAGTTTGTTGTTAGGTGAGAATCGAACACAATTCATCTCTTTTTCATGAGCAACAACTGTTTTTATAGATTATTCAGTTTAATAATTCTTTAAATCCCACAATTTGAGTGTTTTGTCTTTTGAAACAGAGGCAATATATTTAGAATTGACATCAATACTAATAACATCATCAGAATGTCCACTATATTTATGTAATTCTATGGGTTATTTAAATCCTTTGTATTTGAATATAATGACACAATTGTCTTTTGAAGCTGTAACTATTAAATCATCAATAAATTCGCAACACATAATTACACTATAATGTGCTTTCCAAGCAATTACTTCCATATTATCTAAATTTAATATCCTAAATTGATAGTATTAAAATCATTACTTCATAAATGGAGAATTTGTTGCCAAAAGCAATTGATTATTTTTGATGAATTTTACATGAAGAATCTCATCATTATATCCTAATAATAATTTTTATTATTAAATTTGACCAGAAACTAATTCAGTTACATAAATGTGCAATTCACTTGTAATTATATATAATTTTTCATTGCAATTTATAAACTTCAATATTTATTATCCGTTTAATTATTAGTCTATTACAATTTTTTTGTTTTATTATTTTATATGCAAATCTCCAGATTCAGTTCCAATAATTAAGGTATTTTTAAAATAGATAAAAGTTTCGATTTCTATTTCGAATTCTATAGTTTCTGTCAACTTTTATACACTTGTATCCCAAAATTTAATATATTTATTACAACTCGAAATTAAATTATGTTGATTGAATTAAATATTAGTTATTCTACTATTGAAATCAACAAAAGCACAAAGTATTCTATTAGCAACTAAATCAAACAATGAGATGCGTCTATCATCTGTTGCAATTGCAATTTATAATTTTCTCATAATAGGAATCCATTATAATTTAAGAACACTTCCACTTACTCTAAACTCAGTACTTTGTTAATTCTTTTTCACATTTATTATTTTGACTATGCAATTTGTGCCACCTAAAGCCAAATAAACATCTTCAGGACTAAATTACATATCAATTGCAAAAAGTGGATCAGTTTTAATTGTAAATTAGGTTATATGATCATTTAATCTAACATATCTAAGCATATAATTCTTTGTAAATGTTGCAATATAATCATTTAAATTACTCACACAAAAATTTGCTATTTCTTCTTAATTATGTTAAATCTTTTTATCTGAGTATTGCACACAAAAATTAAAGCAAGTATATATTACATTATTTGTTATTTATATTTTACCACCTTAATAGAATGGAAATAACTATTTAATTGGTTCAATATGAGTTATGAATTAATCTTCATTTATAATTTAGCCTTATTTTGTTTCTTATTATCTATTATCAACATTAATTTGTTTGGATTTCAAAGATAGTTTACTTAATTTTAATCTAATTAGACGTCTTGATTTAAGCAATTTAGTTGATTATACAATTTTAACCATATATTATTATATAATTAATAATTAATAAGAAATTGATAAACACTAAAAAAAATACAAGTTAAAATATGTGAAATCATTTGGTTTTAACAATAGACTTGACGTCCTTCCAAATTTCATTTACAGGTCGTTCAGCATTAACTTCAAATAAAATTCCTTTTCTATAATTAAATATTTGATTTATTTACTTTCTGTAATAATCAATAATAGGTGAAGTTTTAGCCTAATAAACATTTAATCTGTTTCTGATGGTGGCCTCTTTATCATCTTCTCTTTATACAAGAGGTTCACCTGTTATATCATCTACTCCATGAACCTTAGGAGGATTAAATTTATAATGATAAGTTCTTCCTGATGTTAAATGAGTCCATCTTCCTCCGAGACGATCAACCACAACTTATTCTTTAACATTCATAAAGATTGCCTAATCAATCTATTATCCACTTTATTTTAGAATCTAATCAAGTTTTTCAGCTTAAGGAATAGTACGAGGAAATCCATCTAAAATTGCACCATTAGCACAAGCAGGTCTACAATTAATCAAAAATATACTTAGATAATTGTTATTTTATGAGATTGCACATTACTTCATCTTCAATTAATTCTCCTCTCTCCATAATCCCTTTTAATCTCTTTCCAAATTCACTTCCTGATCTTACTTCTTCTCTCAATAAATCCCCTGTAGACAAATGACACATACAAAAGCGAGCCAACATTTTTGCTGAATGTGTTCCCTTACCTAAATTCAAATATTTATTATTCAATACCTGCTCCAGGCATTCCTAACAATACAATTCTTTTTTTTAATGCTTCTTCTTGACATCTATACCTTCTGTAAAGTTCTTAAATTAATGCAGCATTTGAAATCTTGGAATATGCTTATGTATCCATTATTTTTTTATTATTATAATTAATTAGGCATATTTTTAATATATTTTAAGATATTTATCCCAAAATAATTATTATAAAAATTTATATTAAAAATTTAATATCTCGTCATCTTATTTATTAATCAAATATTTTATAATTAAATAGTTCAAATTATGCCATAATATTTTCATTTCCCATATAATAACTTCAAATTTTATTGCCAACATACTTCTTTTTGCTTATACTTAAAAAAGATCAAAAAATTTCTTTAATAGCAAAGAAATATATTCAAAATTTAAATTGATTCAATATTCAAAATTACCCTAGATTTCTGTTTCTGTTAGAAGAAATAATCTAAATTATTATGATTATCAATCCTAGATATATTTCTCTAATCATAGATGGGTAAAAAAAATAAAATTTTATAGGATGATTAGAAATTCATAATAATAATTACTTAGGCTATTATAAAATATCTAATGATGAACCAAAATTCATTTAACGATGAAAAATTATAATATTAAATTAATTAAATACACATTATAAATAAATTGTGATTTAGTTAATGTTAATTAATAATACGCTTATAAATTGCACACTTTAAGAATATTAGCATAAGATATGGTTTAAAAATAGATTTTGGAAATAATTAAAAATGTATAATAAATGTAACAAATTTTCAAACAATTCAATACTAAATGCATATTCCATTCCTCTAATCTCTTAAAAGATAGATTAAGAGAAATTATACCCGTTAAATAAGCTTTATTAAGGGATATTAGAAAAAAGTACGGATAAAAGGAGATCTGTAAAGTGACTGTTGACTAAGCTATAGGAGGAATGAGAAATGTGTTTGGATTGTTTTATGATATTTCATTGTTGGATTCAAAGACTGTAAGATGAAATTTTTACTGATAGGGTATTACATTTAGAGATTACAACATTCCAGAAATATAGGAGTATCTTTAGAAGGCAAAATAAGGTAATGAACCTTTACCAGAGGCTTTATTTTGGTTGTTATTAACAGGCGATTTCCCATCAGATTAAGAATTTAAATTTGTTTAAGAAGAATGGAGAAGAAGAGGAGAATTAGATCAAGAGACTATCAAATTCATAACAAGTCTTCCAAAATAATTACACCCAATGACTATGTTGTCTTAGAGTGTTTTATATTTATAAAAGGACTCAACATTTTAAAAGGCTTATGAAAGTGGAAAAGCAATAAAACCATAATATTGGGAGTATTATTATGAAGATGCTATGGACTTAGTTGCTAAAATTCCAAGAGTTGCAGCATTAATTTATAGACATAAATATAAAGTAAATAAAATGACATAAAATTTAGAATGGAGAATTGATCAAAAGCGATAATTCTTTAGATTGGGCAGCAAATTATTCTCATATGATGGGTTTCAACTAATTTGATGCATATGAATTATTCAGAATGTATTTGAGTATTCATGCAGATCATGAAGGAGGAAATGTAAGTGCTCATGCTACTCATCTTGTTGGATCTGCTTTGGCTGATTAATATTTATCATATTCAGCTGGTATAAATGGTTTGGCTGGACCTCTTCATGGTTTAGCAAATTAAGAAGTTCTTAAATGGTTGATTGAAATTAGAGTAAAAATAATGTATTATAAAATAGGAAAAATTAGGTGATAAAGTATCAAACGAGAAAATTTAAGAATATGTACTTAACACAATAAGAGAAGGTAGAGTTGTACCAGGATATGGACATGCTGTTTTAAGATATACAGATCCAAGATATATTCATTAAAAGAATTTTGCTGAAAGATTGATTAAAAATGATCCACTTGTTGATCTTGTTAAATAATGTTATCATGTTATTCCACCAGTTCTTAAAACTATTGGTAAGATTCAAAATCCATGGCCAAATGTTGATGCTCATTCAGGAGTTTTATTAAATCATTATGGATTGAAAGAATTTGAATATTACACAGTAGTTTTTGCTGTTTCAAGAGCATTAGGATGTACAGCAAACTTGGTTTGGGCACGAGCATTTGGATTACCAATTGAAAGACCAGGATCTATTACTATGAGATGGATTGAAGAAAAGTTTGGAGAAAATTAATCTGTTAAATGAATACGTATTGTATGTTAAATTTAAAATAATAATAATGTAATCTAAAGGACCTTCAGCTTAATTTCTATAAAAGCTGATTATTGAAGATCCAAACAGAGCTCCTGAACGTGTGTTCAAGACTAATTAAAAATATGCTGAATATATTGCTTATTTGGGTTCATAAAAACCTCCCATAACTGCATACTCTAAATTAGCATAATGGAAATAATACTAATTTGAGAATGTAAATTTATTAATTGATCCTGCAAAAATATCTCCTTTGTTGTCTGCATTAACAGATGAAAATAAATTATTAAAACATGAATGTTTCAAATAATCAAATGATATCGTTGAATTAACAACTATGGTTGAAAGATTAATTGATGACAATTTAGTAATAAAAAAGCATTTAGATTTGAAGACTAATGAGATGTAACACTTTCTATAGACATAAAAAACATAGGCTAATGAAGAAATTTAAGATCTTAAATTTTAAGTTTAATCGTTATAAGATGAGAATAATCTTCTTATAACACATTTGGAAGATTTGAGAAGAAATCAAAATGATGATGTCATAAACAATTTAGAAACTGAGTTGAGTAATGCTAGAGATTTATATGAATAATAGCAATAGAATTTTAAATAATGTTAAGAAAGAGAATACGATATTAGTAGAGAATTAGTTAAAATCAATTCATAATATAAAGATTCTTTAGAAAAAATTGTTGAATTATCTTCCTAGTTAAGCATTTATGAAGATAATAATCACGAACTCAGAAATTAAATAATGCTAATATCTAATAAGATTAATATTATATAGAAGAATGCATTTGATTAAGTTAATTAAAAAGATATGGAAATTGAAAGTTTACAAATTAAATTCAATACATTAATAAAAGATAAAGAATCAATTAATGATTAATTAAATTAATATGAATTGAATTTATAAGAATTAGTTAAAGAAAATACTAAATTGAGCGAAGAGTTGAAGATGCACTAATTAATGAATAACGAATTATTAAATTAAGAAAAAGATATTAAAAATTAATTAGAATTAGAGAAAATCAAAAATAAACCAATTATTTCGGATGAACAAATAACAAAAGAACAATTAATTAAAGAATGTAAAAGATTGGGAGAACAATTAGAAAGAGCTTAATTAGAATATATTAAGTTAGATGATTTCTTGACAAAATAGATTGATTTATAAAAGAATTAATCAGAATAAATACTTGAAAATATGAAAATTAGATATCAAAATTCTTTAGATAGCAAATAGGAATAAATAAATCAAATGGAAAAATAAATAGAAACTTAAATCAATTAAATTAACATATAAAAGAAAGAACTAGAAATAATTAATTTAGATTATTAAGAAATTAAACAAAAATAAGTAATTTTATAATATTATAAAAATAGGAAGATTAATCTTAGTTAAAAAAATTAGTTGATTAATAAGTGATGGAAATTCGAGTATTAAAAAGTTAACTTTAAGATAAGAAAATGTTGATAAATGAAATGTTAGAAGAAAAGGACAAAATGAGCAAATTATTTAAAAGTGAATAAATAGCATAATAGTAAAATATTCATATTTTGGAAGAAGAAATAAAATAGTTATAAAACTAATAAATAAAGTATTAATCTTAGAAAGAAGATTTAGAAAAATTATTAGAAATTAATGAAAATCTGAAATAAGAAATTCATCATATATAATTACAATATAAAGATGTTTAATCTCTTTGTAGGGATGAAATAGAAAAAAGATAAAATGTATAATATTGATTAATAAAGTTATAAGTTGAAGCAGGTATTTAAGCTAATTAAATTGGAACTCTCAAAGAGTAAATTAGATATTTTTAGGATTAATAGTAAAGGAAAGATAAATTGGATTAGGTCTTACAAGAAAATCAAATCCTCAGAGCTTAACTAAAATAATGATTATATATAAAATAAATACAACAAAAAAACATTAAACAAAACTATTAATCAAAATAAACTAAGATTACTGTCTAGATGAAATGAATGCTTAAGAAAGCTAGTAGATCTTTTATTTTGAGTGCTGATAAAATGGGATGATATTTATGGTTTTTGAGTTCCATAAGTTTATTGGTACTTTTCATGTGTACTTCTAACATGTAAATTTTTACTCCAAAGAGTATTAAATAATTATTCTTTTTTTTTATGAGATTATTAGTCATAATGAGTAAGATCAATATCAATAACATCAGAAATTTAATTAATTAATTTTAAGATTGGTTAATTAATGTTGCGTTTAGTTATCACTTGTGATGTTTTACGAATACTGTAATTACTTATACTTCTTGATTTATTAATAATACATGAGGTAGGTCTATTGATTGGCATTTTATTCATTCGAGGCGAAAAAATCTCTTCTTTTGGTTTAGTTACAATTTTTCTCTAGATAAATATTAATAAAATGTTTTATACATAATTTGATTTCATTTGAGTAATTGTTTCATATAAAGTAGTGA
Source organism: Paramecium sexaurelia (assembly GCA_000733375.1). Classification (NCBI taxonomy): domain Eukaryota; phylum Ciliophora; class Oligohymenophorea; order Peniculida; family Parameciidae; genus Paramecium; species Paramecium sexaurelia. The sequence goes on along the minus strand of JPFM01000007.1, from coordinate 338,905 downwards.
ATAATTTATTAAATTATGACCTACAATATTCATGTAACCACTTCATAAGTAGAGGCATAAAGGGAATCTAATTTTAATCATCCCCTTTATTACTTTATCATATAGATTATTCTTCTTAATTGCTTATATTTATTGTAATCTATGATTCATTCCTGATGCAATAAAAAATTGACCATATAGCTCTGCAATATCTAAAAATTCACCAGATATATTCACTTTCACTTGGAATTAAGGTAACCATTAAGTTATTAATTTAAGTGATAAATGATAGAAAGACCTTCATCATACAAACCTAATACATCAAATGTGCTTTTGATTTGTTAGGGACCAACATTTCAATTAGTGCAAATTCCTATTCAACTCTTTATTTCTCTTATTTAAGTTATTAAGATAGACATTTCTCATTAACATTAACAAACTATAAGAAATCGGTTGGAGTTTTAATATGTTCTGTTTAATTAAGTCTCTATTATAATGTCTTAGTATTGTTGGCTCTATCAAGCCCTATCTATAAAAGCATCGAAAATATTTCAAATGTGTTTGCCTCATGCATCACAGGATACAATGAATAGGTGGACATAGGTTTTATAATTTAATATATATTTTGATAACAATATGTCTTATTTCATCAGCATGCTTTAAATTGTCTTACTCCTTTCTATTATATATTCCAAATATTAATACTGGTTGACTACAGGCTGGACAAACATGTGTTACATCTTGACAATCTTTCATATAAAATGGTAAGAAGGCTAAAAATGCACCAAAAATGCAAAGGGTTACGCAGCATAACCAAGTATGTGTTCCCGGCTTATGCTATAAAATAGAAACTGCTTGAACTCCACAAGTACTGCATTTGAACATAACTGGCTAACCAAAGTCTTTTTATAATCATTTTTTTTCGATACCATCGAGTTACTCAGGTAATTAATATTACTCTATTGGTATATTCAATCTAATCTATTCATCATTTGATTATTACATATTTTAATAATTATTAATATAAAAACGAATTAATCCATTCAATATTATGGATAAATTTCTTATAACATTAAAAGATAGATTTTTTGGTATAATGCAATGAAATTAATCATCAACATCTAGTATATTTTCTAAAATCTTGAAGATAAACTATTTCTTTATTCTAAATGATATAATAGGTCTATTAAAGATATTTTATATATTAATAAATTATGCAATTGTTAATATGATTATTTAAATGAGATAAATTGTATACATCTTTTGTTTTACATATTTTTAAGAGTTGACAAAGTTTTGAATAATTCCACTTTAAACGCTACTTTATTCGAGATATTCAAATAAATAAGAGATTTGGATTTACTTGTTATAAATTAGACTAAAACCTTTATAATTTTTCAAAGTATCATCCATTAAAAGATTTTGATGAGACATTTTTTATTGAATTTTATTTATATAAATCATCAATTCTATTTGAATTTATTTTTAGTATTAACAGAATCAATTACCAATAAAAAAAGAGAAAAATTATAATTTTTATATCTTTTTCTAGTCTATCAAACATAATAAATTTATTAGTATGATGTAACTTTTTTGTTTTAATGAAATTAATGAGATAACAAATAATATAAAAGAAATTTTCTTAATTTATAAAGATTTAAATTATTTCTATAAAAAAGTCACTTTTTAGATTAAAATTGTTATTTTAATTTATAAGATTTAATTCATTAACTTAAAGAGTTATTTATTAGCTAGTGTTTATTATTTTTAGTAGTATAAAATAGAATACTATGAATTGGGCATGATTCTAGAATTTAAAAGGAATAGTAATAAAAATAAAAAGTTGATTTGCAAAATGAAGCAGAATTCTTCGAAAATATAAATTATTAAAATTCTTTCACAATAAATTCTATATTTTTATTAGTGGAATATTTATTTTTTTTAGATGCTCAACAATAAAGATGCTTAGTTAAAGAAATTACTATTGATGGGTTAATAAAAGGCTGGCAAATCATCAATGCATAAAGTTATATTTGCATGTGCTCCTCAAAAGGAAGTAATGAAAATAGGAGTCACAACAAATGTTGCTTAAATTTAAGTTAGATTTATGGGTGATCTTAGAATAGAATTACTTGACATACCAGGTTAGGTATGAGTTATTGATATTTTAAGCCTGAAAGATAAAAAGAGTATTTAACAGATTTTAAAGATACTATTTTTACAAATGTAGAAGTATTAGTCTATTTATTTGATGTTGAAATGGAAGGAGAAAGCTTTACATCTGAAATGAATACTTTCAGAAAAACAATTTCTAATTTATCAGAATATTCTCCAAATTCAAAAGTATTTGTTTTAATAAATAAATTTGATAAAATCAAAGAATCAGAGAAAAAAATGGTTTTTGAAGTAAATATAAAATTCTATATAGCGTAAATACAAAAGAATAATCCAAGAATCTGATGGATTTAATGTAGATATTAAAGATGTATTTGCAACTTGTATTTGGGATGAAACATTATATAAAGCGTGGTCTTAGATAGTTTAAAATTTATTACCTAATAGAGATATTATTAGAAACAGTTTAAAATCATTTTGTAATAAATGTAATTGTGATGAGGTTGTATTATTCGAAAAATAAAGTTATCTAGTTATAGATTTCATAGATGTTAGTGAAAAGAAAGGTATTTATATTATAAATATAATAGATATATTAAAATATGAGAGAATATCTAATATAATTAAATAGTTTAAATTGTCTTGCAAAATGGCAGCTATTGATATTAAAAAAATTATGGTGAAATCTTAAAAATTCCATGTATAAATTGAAGAATTTACTGATAATACTTTTATACTTATTTTGGTAACTGATGAAAAAGTTTATCCTGCTGCAATCTAACATAATATATAATATGTAAACATTACTTTAACCTTTATAATAGGTTTAAAAACTATTTAAAAGTGTTGATGGTTCAGATACTGATAAATTAAAACTGTTGCTATGATTTAAGTTAATAAAGTCTAATTTATATATTGAAATCATAAAATTGTCTGAATTTCTTTTTAAAATAATTAATATTATAATCAATTCTTGATAAGATAGATTAAAATAAAAGAAATCTAAAACCCTATAAATTTATTATATTTACATTTTAAGTTATTATTCTATTTAAAATTGTAATTTAATGATTATAAAAATAGAAATAGATTTTTTTCTATTATGATTATTTAATATTAAATAAATCAATTACTAAGTTTAGCTGTAAGATCTTCTGATTTTTTAACTGAATCTACATGATCGAAAACTAGATTATAAGCCTTTTAAACAACTTCAATTTCAGAGAGTCTTGTTTATATATCAATTAGCAATACCTTTAAGTTTATCTGCTGATATATGCTTAATGATATTATTCCTATTATTCTTTTGTTAATTATAGCAATTCTTCTGTAATAGGGATATCAATTAATAATTATTCTTTTTAAGCTAAAACAATTTACTATTAATTAATCTTATGGATCATACTTGCTAATTGAATTTATCATTAAATTATTAATTTAAGTTTTCAAGATCTGTAGATAACCTCTTTCTTAAAGTTTCAATTTCTGTCATAGAATTTTCAAAATTAGTTGATGCTACTTCTTCAGCTGCAATATCTTCATTCAAACTCTTAGTAGCTGCATCTCTAATTTATACTAATTTTTCTAAAATTCTTTAAACAGTTGGAACATCAAATCTTGTAGTTAATTTAATCAAAATAGTAATTGGATGATTTGGTCCAAATTATTCGTGACACTCACTATGAATTTAGGTCAGAATAGCTTATCTATTTTCATCTGTTGTTTATTCATCAACAGCTTTGCTTAATTTATCAATAATAAGATTTAATGCATTAATAACTTTGTGTGCTGATTCAACTCTTCTGTTATATGCCTTGACATCAGCTGCTCTAGCATTTCTAATGAATTATTCTTGCTCATTTAAAATAGACAATTGCTTTTCATATGTAATAATAGTTTCTCTTAAAATTACTAATAATTCCGCTAAAGTTTAAATGAGAACGTTTGCATTTGCCAAATCAGTATTTAATTTAGATAGATCATCTTCTAATTCGCTAATATTTTAATCAAATATTGCCATTTATCTTTAATGTTCAAGATCATCATCTACTTAATCCTATTTCAATGAATCTAATAATTCTTTTATGAGTTTAAGGACTTCATCAACTTATGCCCCTGTCTCCAATTTTATTTGTACTAATTCCTTTAATTAATCACTATAAGGACTTTAGCTAAACTATACTACTAAATACTTCTTTATACTTAATGGAATGACTTCATTAGTAATGATGCTTATGGTGTCATTGACGATAAGCCTACCCCTATGGTCAAAATCAATAAATTAAAACGGATTAAGCTCATATTTATATTATAAATTAATTATTAAACTGTGCTCTTCATCTATATATTATTAAATTGAATTGATAAATCATTCCTGTGAAACTTATTTCCTAACTGCATCACTTAATGAATACTCTGATCTCTCATAAGATTGTACTTACTAGTATAAATTAATATAATTACTCTGTCATTTACATAATCATCAACTCTCTATTTAAATTTGTCTTCAGATGTTCCAACCTAAGTGGAGTATATTCTGTAGACATCAGTGAATAAATTCAACTCTTCTTGTAATCTAGCTTTATTTTTATTATATTAGGACTCTTCTATTTTTAAGTCCTATAGATAATTTATTTAATAGATACTTCAATTGCTCTTTATTGCTATTATTAGAGAGCAACACCTCTTTCTCTACAATTTACTGCAGCTAATCTAGCTTGGACTAATTATTCTTATAGTTTAATTATGTTTTTCTATTCAGAGGAAAGATCATAATTGATTTATTCATTCTCTATATCAATTGCTCCCTTAAAGTCAGCTAATGTGACTCCAGTAGTAATTTCTAAATTTTATGAATTTTAAATTTATTCTCTAATATATCTCTCCATATCATCGAGCATCTCAATCAACTATCCTTTAACTGTATTAATATTTCCCTATGAAGATGGTGTCACTTAAGTCCAATCTATGAACATTGTATCAGCAAATTCATGAGCTAGTTCTACAAGTTCAGAAATCTTTGCTGATTTATACATTGTTAAAAATTTCTCAACATATGATCCATATCTGCTTAATTGATTGTTATCTAAGTTTTATAAAGAATTTCTTAAAAATATTATTAGTCTTAATGTCATGTTATCATTTTTAACTCTTTCAATATAATTAGTTGAATGTGTGCATCTATTTAATATTTCTATTCACTACCTATTATTGTCAAGAGTTTCTACTCTCTTTGCATTTTCAACAAGTCTCCTTTATAAATAAGCAATAAATTTATTTGTTTTATCAATGTCAGATTCCCTATCAGAAACTGATTTATCTCTACTTGCGCATAAAAAGTTTTATTCTTAAATTGCTTTTCCCAAATTAAATATGATATTCTCTTTCAGCTAAAATTGTATTACATTCGATACATTTTTAGAAACTGTATAATCTGTATTGAGAGCTGTAAGTTCAACAGCTGATGCTCCTTTTAGGTCAGCCAACAATTTCTCTACTGTATCAACTTCATTCTGACACAACACACTCACAAATAACAATAATAAAAGGCCCTTCATGCCGTTTTTTAATTTTTTTATAATAAATGAGTTTATATAACTACTAAAATAATTATTCAATCAACTTTAAATACAAAAATTCTACTCTAATTTCTTTTTTAGACCAATAAGCATTATCTTAATTTTTAGATAAAGTTAAGAAAATATTCTGCCAATTTTTATTTAGAATTACATGTTATTGAAACACAGCAATTATTTATAAAATATTATAATAAAATTTACAATAAACTGAAATATATATAGTTATTTTTTCTTTGTTGTAAAAACGAAATTTGTTAAGGAGAAAAGAAATATTTTAATGTTAATCTACTTTTAATTTTTAATTTATAGATTTCTAACAAATTATTAAAATTATTATGAATTTATTTAGCCTGAAACTAACCTTTTATTTAATTAAATAAAATTCTTTTCAAAAGTATTGGAAATATAAATTAGTATTAATTAGTTTGGATTAAAATGCCTAAAAATAATTATAATTATTCTTCTTTAATGTTTATTAAAATGAACATCATTTTTTGGCTTACTAAGCTGCTTACTTCTTTTTTTCAGCCTCAAGTCTTTCTTTTTCTTTTTAATCTAACCATTCTTTTTTTGCTGCTTCAAAATTTCTATCATATTTGATATCTTATTGATTAGCAATATTTTATAATGTAGTTCTTCCTTGGGGGCCTTCAGCATTTTTTCTACCATTTTAAGGACCTTTTTTATCTGTTCCATTTTTTAAATCTTCTAATAATTTCAACTATATAACCATGTATAAAATTTATTTACAGTATTTTCAGGGGTTAAATCTTCATAAACCCATTCGTTATTAATTTACATCATAGGTGCATTGGCACAAGCTCCTAAGCATTCAACTTCTTAAAGCGTAAATAAACCATCAGCAGTTGTCTCTCCATTTTTTATATTTAATTTTTATTCAATTGTTTTAATAATATCTTTAGAGCCACATAATTAGCATGGAGTAGTTCCGCATACTTAAAGATGAAATTTTCCAACTCTTTCTCTATTAAACATAGAATAAAATGATGCTGTTTCATAGACATCCATTTCAGGTATTTCTAAAATTTTGGCTATCTAATAATTTAATATTTATTTATTTCAACCTTCTTCATAGCTGACAAACTCAAAAAGTTATTATTTTATTTTTATGCAAGCATAAGTAAAGGTATTGTACCTGATTTTTTCTCATTTGATGGGAATTTAGCTAAAATTGCTTCAATTTTTTTGTAATTTTCATCTGTAAAATCAAATGGTACTGAATCGCTATTGTCATCTCTATTCCTATGAGCAACAAAGATATTTGAGAATCTTTGAACAGATTTTAGTTATGCTAATTATGCAAACCTTTATATCATAATTTAATTTATAAAGAATAAGAAAATAAAATTACAAAGAATAGTAAAAAAAATAACTCTATAAAGATTATGTCTAAAAATTAAATATGAATTAATATACATAATGAATATCATAAAATTATAAAAACAGGAAAAAATAAATAAATACTAGTAACTATATATTTTAATGAAAAAATTGATATTAATCACCGTTTTTATAGTGATTGCTTTTGCTTAGTAAGATTTAGCAGAAGCATTTACTTAGTTGTCTTCTACAGATCCTGAAAGAACAAAGCTGAATTGGCCTAATTTATCATCAGCCATTTCAGATTTATTATGTGATGTATAAAATGTAAGATCGATTGAAAGTGATACTAATTAATAGAAATCAGCATTACTATAAAAAGTACAAGGCATATTAAGATGATAGCTCATTATATTACATGATCGAACTATTAGCTCAATAAAAGTAGACTTGGCAAAGCATAAAACAAAATTAAATGATTAATTGACTCCTTATAAGAATGAACTTGATGAAGCATTGCGATATAGAGCTGGGATTTTAGACTAATAAAAATCAGATTTAAAGATTAATGAAGCGGATTTTATAAAAATGAAAGAATCTGCTAAACAAGAAATGGATGATGTTAGCATAGCATTACAATCAGTAGATTAGGTATTTAGATATTCATAAGTATATAGATGAGGAAGTAGGTGAAAGAAATATTACAAGGAGGTTCTGGTGGAAATTCATTTGTAGAGATAAAATCATCTCTTTAAGAATTTCAAACTAAAATTACTAATTTGGCAAAATCTGACTCACCTTTATTAACATTGGCTAGTTCTTTAGAGGAATTACTATAATTAGATTTTAAAGATAGAAAAGTTTTAAAGGATTTAGAGCAACTTTTAGATTAATTTTGGATGAATACTATTGATTATCGAATAGAATTAATAAGTCAAGCAAATAGAAATTAATAACTTTATGAAGATAGAAGATAAGCTATTCTGCAAGACAAAGACACAACTATAGAGTTATATAATTCAAAAATTGAAGAATACAATACAGTTTTTGATGAGATATAAAATCTTCAAACTTATGTTGAAAATAGATAAAAGGATCTTGATGATAGTGCTAATTCATAGGATTTCTTTAAGAATATATGGGGATTGAATGAAGGAATAACAAATACGGTTGATAAGTCTTTAATTAGTAAAGCTAATGCAATTTAGGAAGCATTGAAGTAAATAGGAGGTGGAGTAAGTTTTTAGGATAAATGATTTCATATTACAAATCTTAAAAATTAAAAATTAAATTCTGTTTTAATTAAAAAAATGAGTAGTGTTCAATTTGTTAATTCTAAAGCTGAAGTGCTTCGTAAATACTAAGCATTAGCCATGAATATCAATGCTGCAGCTGGTCTAATGGAGGTCATGAAATCAAATTTAGGACCTAAGGGCACTTTAAAAATGCTTGTTGGAGGAGCTGGATAAATAAAACTTACAAAAGATGGAGCAGTCCTTTTATCAGAAATGTAGATTTAACATCCAACTGCAGCTATGATAGCTAGAAGTGCTACAGCATAGGATGACATAATTGGTGATGGTACCACTAGTAATGTTTTATTGATTGGCGCATTAATGAAATAAGCTGAAAGGCTATTAGCCGAAGGAATTCATCCTAGAGTAATTACAGAAGGATATGAATTGGCAAGAAAAGAAGCATTATGCTTTTTAGATTCATTTAAATATTAGTAAATAGATAAAGCTGTATTAATAAATGTGGCCAGAACTTCATTAAATAGTAAATTGACTCCAGATGTTGCAAATTAGTATATTTGGCTTTTTAAAATTATTTAGAATCATTGAGATAGTTGTGGATGCAGTTTAAATAGTTTAAGTGCCTGAAAAACCAATAGATTTATTTATGGTTGAGATAATGCATATGCAACATAAGATGGGAGCAGAGACAGAATTGATTAGAGGTTTGGTTTTAGATCATGGAGCAAGACATCCAGATATGCCAAAATTTGTTAAGAAATGCTATATCTTGAATTTAAATGTGTCATTAGAGTATGAGAAAACAGAAGTAAGTAGTAAATAGATCAATAGGTTCACAGTGGATTCTTTTATAATACAGCTGAAGACAGAGAAAAATTAGCAAGATCTGAAAGAAAATTAACAGATGACAAATGTTAATAAATAATAGATTTCAAAAGAAAGGTTTGTGAAAAGAATGGTTATGGATTTGCAGTGATCAATTAAAAAGGAATTGATCCAGTTTGCTTAGAAATGTTTGCCAAAGAAGGCATTGTTGGAATCAGAAGAGCTAAAAAACGAAATATGGAAAGAATTGCAAAAGCATGTGGTGGAAATTCTGTAAATGCAGTTGAAGATTTAACAGAAAGCGATTTAGGATACTGTGAAGTGGTAACAAATTATAATTATTTATTAGTTAAGAGAATATACTTTAGGAGAAGAGAAATATACTTTTATTGAAGGAGTTTAAAATCCTACTTCTTGCACAATTTTGATTAGAGGTCCAAATGAACACACAATTGCTTAAATAAAGGATGCTATAAGAGATGGATTAAGAGCTGTTAAGAATGCTATTGAAGACAAATGTGTGATACCTGGGGCAGGTGCATTTGAAATTGCTACTAGTGTTCATCTCTAAAAATTTAAAGATTCTGTTGCTGGAAAAGCTAAATTAGGAGTTTAAGCTTTTGCTGAATCTTTATTAGTTATTCCAAAAGCGTTAGCAGAAAATTGTGGATATGATGTGTAAGAAACTTTAATTTAAGTTACTGATGAATATATTAAAAATAGCATTCCTGTTGGTGTCAATGTTAATGAATAAGGTTTCATTGCTCCAATAGCAAATGGAATTTTTGATAATTATTGCTCTAAAAGATCTTGGTTGAACATTGCTCCAACTTTAGCTTAATAATTATTATTAGTTGATGAAGTAATGATATTAACAAAGTATTTAGATTATGAGAGCTGGAAAATAAGCAGGTGGTGCCCCATAATGATGAATATGATAAAATTATATTTCATTTTATACATTGATAAGAAATTTATTTATTCTTAAATTTTCATGTATCTTTTTTAATTTTTTTTTCACAATAATTTTTGTTGGCTTAAAGTTTTAATTTAAATATTTATTAAATAAAAGATTAAAATATCTCAAATTTAAATAAATCCATTCTTAACTCACTAAAATTTTAATAGTCACTTTTTGATATAGATGAAATTATTTTTAATTTGGAAGCAACTTAGAAATGTATTGGGTATTGATTATCTACTTTATATTATAAAATAATTAATAAATATTTAATATTGTATTGTAATTAATTATATAATTTATGCACGTTTATAAAAATATTCCTACGTTCAAAAATTTAATAATTATTATAACTTGTTGATTTTAAGAATGTCTTCCTATCTGATCATCTAAAATACAATATATACAGATAAATATGTTGGATTATCTAAATAAATATCAAAGAAAAAGCGTAAAAATTAATATACTGTCGAGTTTAACTTTGGTAGTAATTAAGATGTTACTAAACTTAAAGAGATTTTAGTTATAAATTAAAATATACCTCACAGTGTTCCTCAAAACATCATCTTTAGGCTAAACTCTAATATATAGTTTCCTGTTTCAATTGAATCATCATATTAATTAGGATCCTTGAATATTGATCCTCATTCTTACAATTATAAAGTTGCTAGTTATGACAAATACAAAAACTATCATATATTTAACTTAGAACCTATCCACAGACCATTTACATCATTAGAAATTATTAAGGATGTATTATCAAAAGAGGGAGAATAATTAGTTGAAGGTTTTGAATAATTTCACAATAAAAATACTGACATCACCAAATACTAAATTGTAGATGAATCAAAACTTAATGAGTTTGAACGTAATATCGAAGGCCCTATGACTTTATACATCCAAAAAAATAAAAATGGAATTATAACAACTACAGCTAGATTAATGAATGATGATTATCTTTAAATGTTAGGAATAGATGAAGTAATGCTTAATGATTATGTATTTTAAACAGGTCTCTTGCCTTAATCCTTATCAGGAGATGGAAATGCAAGGTGGAGTTAAATTTTATCTCAAATATTTAAATGTAATGCTTCTTTGACTTTTGGTTAATTTATGCTCATTAATTATTAAGGTTAATAGTTTCCCGCCTATATCAAATCTAAAAACTTTTATTTATACAACCATATTGAGAATTATTATACTGAATACCTTTATTATTATTTCGATTTTGACTAAAAGTGGATAAATAATAGATAAATTGAAGAAAATAACTTAAATTATTTTAATAAAAAGATAGTGAGTAATAATGAAGATACAAGTGAAGTTGAATATCAAAAAAGATGCAGATACAGAAAATTATGATTTACTAATATAGTTAATATTATGGATTTTAAAATAAAACTTGTAAGATATTTTACAACATACTACTTATTGAATAACTATCAAATTTCTAATCATTTTGGTACCATTATTCATTCTTCTGTATTGTCTAAAATTAATATTCATTTTTCTTAAAAATTAAAAATAAATAAATAAATAATGGTTAATTCTGAAAATTAAGCGATTTAGACCTCTTAAATCTAAATTCACTCTGAATAGATTTTAAATAATAGTTATTAATGAAATTATCATTTATACTCTATTTCTAAGCTTATTTTAATCAAAATCAAAGCATGATTAATTGAGTGAATTTACTTATGTAAATTGAAAGGAAATTTTACACAATAATAATTTTGATAATAAATACTCAATGGATAAAGCAAAAAATTATTATTTTCATCCAAATTTATAAAGAATTATGCAAGGCTTGCTTTATATTAAAAATATTAAATTTAATAATTCTGATAGTGCTTCTAACCTTATTTCTTAAAAATAGTTATTAAATTTACTAAATTTCAACACTCAATCACTAGTATGAATTTTAAAAATGAATTTTAATTTATTGAGTTTTATTGTTATCTAACAATGATTGGTTTCTTAGAAAGTAAAACTGCACTAATTAAACATTGTAGGGGGGAACCTCAAATTATAATAAAATATGAAAAATATTCAAAGAGAATCGGAAAATACAAATAATTAAAATGTTAATTATTTAAAAAGGTTTATATCAATCAATATAATTTGAATTAAAGTAAATATTTATTGATTAATCGACGAAGGTCAGTACAAAATTTAATATTAATATATGTTTTTCAATATGAGTAATGTAAGAATTATAATCTAATATTTCTTCATTTTGAAAATTTTAATTGTTGAAAAAATGATGATATTATTACATTATAATATAATTATAAAAGTTATTATATTATTTATTGGTACTAGGAGCAAAAAACTTAATATTTGAAAATATATTTTCATTACCATAACTGTATATTTTATCAACTTGTATTAAAGAATTAGTATTAAGTGATGAAAAAATTTTGTTCAAAAATTTAAAAAACCACATTCATTCAGAGTAAAAATGATAGACATTGATAATAGCTTGAAGATCTTTGTTTTTTTAAATCAGAAGACATTGACATCTATTGTAAAATTAATTTTAATATAATTGAGAATGATTTTTATAAAATACAAAATAAATTTTTTTTGAATAATGAATGGTTCATTAAGAATATTTTTATTTAGATATTGAAAATAGATATAAAATATAAATGATTGATAAGAATCAAGGTTGTATCTAATAATTAACTCAATATTTTTATAAATTAAGTTAAATTAGATGTCTAAATTATACATGTTGACTAGTCGATTTAATATTCGAATTATACACATATCCTATGGCTTCTTTCTTAAGAAACCTGTTTGATAGGATTCTGAATAATTTTTATGATTTTTCATCATTTGTATACCTTATTAAATGTTTAACATTTTTTATGTTATTTTTTAGTTATGTAAGTAATTTTAAAAATTCTATGCCTTATTTTTCTCCTAAGTAATTTAATATTTCTATTCTTTGTCTCAAAATGTATTGGACAATAGCTTTAGCATAGTTTTTTTAAATATTTGTAGATTTTTATGAAAGACCTTTTGATTATGAATAAGTTTTAGTTTTTTTATTCAAAACCATAGATTCGATGCTTTGATTAGATTCCTAGACTTATTTTTCATCAAAAGGTGAATTAGAAGGTTAGAAAGGTGCTTCTTAAGGGATAATTTAGGTAGGTTATTAGGTTAGTTAGGTTGTTAAAGAGTTGCTTAAATTTCCATCAGCATAGCCATAATTTCCATTAACTACAGGTATGATGTAAACAGGATAATAGAAAGGTTATTAAGGTTGTGAAAAGAGATTATAAGTAGGTTAGAATTATTGATTCCACATTAGATTTAATAAATATTAACTTCGATTAATATGTTTCTTTATAAACAAAATTATTTCGGTTTATTCGCTTAATTTATTCAATTCATTTTTTGAAGAAATTTGCAATTTTTCATTAAAAATTCCAAAAAACAATAAAAGTTTAGATTATTTTTGAAAAATTCCTACAAAATGAGGTTTATATTGATTTTTTGAATAAATTTGGGGTAGGTTTTATTTACTTATCAGCATTTTCATTTTACTGAATTTAATTTGATTTACTAGATTTTCTGTTTTAATGAGATATAAATTTAACATAACTCTTCAAGTGGATTTAGTTTTGTTTGATAGTTTAGCAATTAAATTTATAAATATTGCATCTTAATATATTAAAATGAGTTGTTGTTCAACATATTACCTTGATTTATTAATTTTAATCATCATTTAGAGGGTTAGAGAACAATATTTACTCTATACACTTTGATACTTTCCAACTTCAATTTTCTAACCTAATTTCTGAATCAATCTGAATCTAGTTTAACCTAATTATGCTGTTGGAAATTCAAAAAAAATATATGTTTTTACTTATATAAGGCTTTCATTGTAAAATATTTTATTGCTTTAATTTTAGTCTATTCTTAAAAATCATTTAGATTCGTTTTCGATTTTCTATTTCATCTCTCCTTTTTGAGATCCCAATGGATATTTAAAGGTATAATTTTCATTTACTTAATTTTTGTTTATTTGTTATTTAAATATTATTTTTATAGTCTATAATAATTAGATATAGGAAAATGCTAATTATATATATTTAATACATAAATTAATTAATCTATTTTATGTTCTGTTTTGATTGAAGGATTAAGCAAATAATTATTTCGTTCTTAATTATTAAAAACAGAAAAATAAAGAAATAAAAGTTTTTGATATTTGATTTCAATATTGATCAAAGATGATGTATAATTTTAAGAAAATTTATATGTTTATAAAATATTATTTTTATACCAGAAAAATATTTAAAATAATAATTATAATTGTAATATTTATTTTATATTATAATTATTTATTTTATATCAACATCTCAGGAGGCTATGATGTATCAACTTTTTATGTCTGAGATGGCTATTTTTTTTTTATATTCTAGAGTTGAAAATATATGAATTACTCTTTGTTTTTAAGAAATAATTTCTATAGAATTTATAAAGAAATAATATACCCTAAAATTCTAAAAGCCTTTATAAAATCCTATTTGTTTGTATATTAAGAAATATGACTAACATTCTAGATTTAGTTTTTGATTAACTTTGCTAATTAAATAAATTCGTCAACTTCTGAAGTGCATAAGATTTAAGAAGCTAATGCTTTATTTTTATAGACAAAGCTAGCAATGGCTTTAGCGTAATTCTTTTAGATATTCTTTGACTCTTTCTCAAATTAAACCTAATTTTTTAGGGAATTTGAGGATATTAATATTTTTTCCTTTTCTTAAATTGGCTTTTCTTCAGCAATTTTGACATTCTTAATGGCTAAAGGATGGGATGTGTTTGAAGAATTTTCTGTTACCTTTTATGATTATTATTCTATTCTACTCTGGCTTTGCTCTTGAAATTGAACTAGGGGAAGCTAATGAATTGATTCCAATTAAGGCACAAATGTTTAAATTTATTATGGCTATAGTTAGCAGGTAAATTAAGGATAAGATTAGAAGAATGGGACATAAACAAAAGCTGTTTATTAAATAGGGTATGAAGGAATAAAGCAAGGGAGGTTAAAGTTCATGAGTTTTTAGAGACTCTAGTTTGATGTTAGATTAAAAGAAGATTTAATTAATCGAAATACGAGATTTTATTGTGTTAATTATTCAAAAATATTTTTTAGTATTTTATCTCTTTCTATTATCAATATTGTTATTGATACAGTAAATTGAAAATGTTAATTGTAGAGATTGAATAAAATCATATAATTTATAAAGTTGAGCAGAATAAATTAATAAATAAGCTAGAACACCTTTTCAATCAATCAATTTTTTGTTTAAATTAAAAACGAATTAAAACTCAAAAAAATAAATTTTTAACATCTTTGTATTTCATTCAAAACACATGTAATATACATTAAATAAAGATTTAAAAAGTTATAAATGATAAAAATTCTTTATCTAATTCCATTTTTTTAGTCTTAATTGATTTCAAAAAAGTTTTATTATTATAGTAAATTAAAATAATTCTATAAATTTCTAAATTTCTGAAGCAATATTTTGTTACTTATCAATTAATAAATTGTTTTATTAGTGATCATTTTAAATTCCATTGAGAATTTCCTCTAAGTTAATTCTTTAAGCACTAAAAGATACCTTATTTAAATGAGAAAATAATAATCATACCATGTTAATTTTAAAATAAGAGTATCTCCTATATGATAAAAAAATTGTTGAAATCAATAAACTTAACTTCAATGCTACAAATATTGCTTCCTAGTAATAAAATAATTGATTTGTTTTTGTATAATAATTTTGAACATAAACAATAATGAAAATGCAATTATTGGAATATATATATATAAATAAATGAAAAGATTTTACTACGAATATTATTAGCAATTAAACAATAGAAAGAAAATACTCAACAATAATAGTGAATTATTTGTTGGAAGAAGAGATAATGAGGGGTCTGCAATACATTCGATTGAATAACTAAAATCTAAAAAATTCTCTATTTCTAGGCCAATTAGTTCAGTCAGTCTTAAAAGAAACAGCACATCTCAGATTGATAGCAGTTTCAATTTGATGAGTCTAAATGAATTTGCATTGATTTAATAATATAAAACAGTGAACTTACTATCAAACTAACTAAAAAGATCATCTAGCAAACAATTTAGAAAAAGGATTATTAGTAGTTCAGAAAAAAGCTAGTAGTTCCGACAATTTCCAAATAAATCAATGATTATTACAAATTTTACAGTTGAATGATTGATATAATTAACATTCTTATTTAAAATTTAAATCTCTAAATATACTGAATTAAGATTAAAATACACAAGGAATAATTAAATTATCATATTGAATTAAAAAAATGTACAAAATATTATATTAATGTAATATAAAGATTAAAAGAATTAAAGCGAATAATAGTTAAAGAAATTTTAATAATTTAATGTTGAGTTTGATTGAAAATCATTTTCTTATTTTTTCAATATCTTTTTTATAAGTCTATACTATCTTATTGTTGGAATATTTGGACAAATGTTTTAAGTGATTCAATTAAGTCAAAATTATAAAGATATGCCTTAGATTATGGCTTTTTATCAAGAAAATTTGATAATATCTTAAAATTGATATTTATTTGCAGATTTTTGAAAAGAATTATACTAAAAATTTTACTTTAAGAAGGAAAAGAGTTTTTTAATTAATATGGTATTAAATTTACAATAATAGTACAGAGGAGCATATTAATTCTTATGTATTAGAAATTTAGATAGAGATTTTATGGTTTGTTTAGTTTTGTTATTTCGATTTTTTAGATTAAAAGTATAAATCTTATGCAATAATTAAAATAATTATGTAATAACTCAGGTAATAAAATGATCATTATCACCATCTTCTTACTGAGAGTACTCAGTCATCCTTAGTAGAGCTAATCTATTATTAACTATATCTAATCGACTATGAAGAGTTGGAGCATTTTATTATGATTAATTCATTTCATTAGGTGTTAATATAACTGGAACCTAAAAAAGTAATTATTATTAGTTATTATTAATCACTCTCTGGGTTTTTTATCCCATTTATGCTAAATGAGGAGCTAAATCTATCATCATACGACCCATTCTATCAAAAATTGGAGCTAATTGTGAACCAACCAAACTAGATTTAATTTCGAATTCATTTAATTCTTTTTCTTTTCTTAACGTTTCTGAATTACTTTCATCAATATATGTTTCCTTATTTTTTTAAATTAATAATTATTAATATTCTTATTGTAATTGTAACTATTTTTAAGTGATCCTTTTATTATTTTCATATCTTCCAAATTCAATTAATTATTAAGTTATTGCATTCATCATATGTCCTATATCATAAACAAATTTATGCATATCAATGTCTTGTTTTTCTACATCACAATCAGGTTCACTTTAAGGATTTGGTGATAAGAATTCTTGATTAATACTACCAACAGTATAGGTCCGAAAAGTAGCGATTCGAGGGGATTATGTATCAATCCATTCGTCCCATCTATTCCCCCAACCATTATAATGTATGTAAACTCTATTCTATTCAACTAATTATACTTATGCTTCAAGCTAATTTGGAAATTAAAAACACAACATAAATACCCATTAATCGATTGTATCTTTGACATCAATCCACTGTCCAACTTAAAACTTTCTTTTTTTAGGATCAAATGGATTCACATATTCATCTAAATTGTAATTATTAATTTATATACTTTGAAAATCCTCTTGTTTTAATTCTTCTGGTTTCACTTAAGAATCTAATAATTATTTTACAATCTAGTAATTTTGTCTTATAGTCTCTAATGAGAGTTGTATATTTATATTGAAACCTAAAAAGATAAATTATTAAATTTATACCATTACTCCTTTATTATTGAACCATTCTCCTTACATTTTATCTATTTTATTAATGCTGTCCTAAAATATCAACCTTCATTTACTTAATGTTCTTAAAACATTACTTAGTATTTCAACTTCAGGAAATTCATTAACAATTGATGTTTATTATTACTATTATTGAATTTAGTTCTATGTTATTTAATCTTCTTAAATGGGTTATCCTGGTAATAAAATGACATGATCATTTTACAACTACACCGCTACATATATGAAATACTTTATAATCTTATAAAGTTTTATTGTCATCTAAAACTCTGCCTTAGTATATTAGTCTTTACTTATCTAAAGGTATGTTAAGTTTATATTAAATTAAACTTTTCAATTATTAAACTGTATTATTTGGATCAATAGCAAAAGATGTAATTTAATTATCAATTGTTTTTATCTTTAAAGTAATTTAAGTTTCCATTATAATTTATATTAATTATTGCTCTTTTTTTCAAATAACTATTAAAAATATAAGCAATTTTTAGAATTCATTAATTAAGACTCATCATTTTATTCATTCTTTTTTTCTTATACCTTTTAATTTCTAATCAAGAATTTCTATTTATTTTGTTGCTGATATAATAAAATAATCTATAAAAAAAAGTTGAGAATTTTTGAATTCTAAACTAAATTTAGACAATTAAAATTTACCTATGACACTTGGATACACAAAAAAATAAAAAGTATATTATAAAATAGTGATTTGTAAACAGAATAATAAATCATCTGCTGGACTCAAATACTTTTATATGAGTAATATTTAATCCAAATTATAATACTGAAAATCTTTTAATCTTCTAAATTTGGATGATTAATTGATGTGGCTTTAAAAACTATGACTTTATCTGCTCTATAATCAAACTTTAAATTTCCATAAATCAAAATGGAAGTAGTTAAAATCAAAAACTGATTTTTGTATCCTCTGAATGAATTTGCTATAAGTAAAAATAAGCTAGCGTTAAAATATTAAAAACTCAACTTCATTGCTTTATGAAAAATGGTACTAAATCATCAAAATATTATCTGCAATATTTTTGATTAAATAGATGATATTTAATTATCTTCTAATAATTATTTATCATTCTATTTATTTTCAGATTACTTCGTCTTTTCTATAATTCTTGGTAATTTTAATGAAGTTTTTAGCTTTATAATTCTATTATCTTTTTTCCTAAAAACATATTTAAATGTCAAATTTGTAATTATAAACTGATGAAAATTGTGATATTAGTTTATCATAAATTGAAAATATGCTTGACTAAAGTGAAATAGAGCCTTAAACTAAATCTAAGAACGTTGAAACTAAATACTGTAAAATATAATATCTACTTAAGGTATAAATAGCACAGTGATAAGCATAAGCAATTCAATTAAACTTCTTGGTGATGACTTTAGCGAATTTAATGTGCCAAGTCATTATCTACCTCCAAACATTCAAGTTGGAAACGTGTTTTAAATAACTTTTCAAAGAAATAGATCAGAGGAAAACAAATAAAAAAATGAGATTGAATAAATTTAAAAGAAAGCTCTAAATGATTAATGATTAGAAATTTATACGGTATGTAACACTAAAAATAACTGCTCGCTCGACAATTTTGATTCATGTTAAATTTTAACACAAAAAATATTGATATAGAAGGTTGATTAAAATCCAACCCTATCATCTTGATAATCTTTATGTCTTTTGTTAGAAAGTGAAAAATTTCAATAAAAACGAAAGAAATCATAATCTACCATTCAACTTTTCAATAATTTAAAATTGCAATATTGTATATAATTTATTATATACAATACGAATCAATTCTACATCTATCTCTTTTGCAATTTCCATATAATTTCTCTATAATTATCTTTATCTTTTTCGTATATCTTAATTTACATTTTTATTACTTTAATCCTCTGCAATTATTTTAATTATTTAGTATATTTCATTAAAAATTATGAGGTAAATTTGCGTTAGTAATTTAAAAATCCTGCCTTTAAAGAATAAGATCTAAAGGTTTAATAATATATCATATAATAAATCAATTCAGTTTATAGATCTAAAGTATTTAAATTAAATTAGAATATTTTGTGCACATAAATTTAATTACTACCAATATCTCTTTCATGATTCTTAAATGAACAAAAGTCAACACATTATTTAAATATATTAAATCATACCAAGAAAAGAAATTTTTAACTTTTTAATATATTCCAATCAAATAACTAATTTCTCTAATAAGAGGAATTAGATAATTTAAACTCTCTTTTAATTAGTTTGAAAATTTAACTCTCAAACTAACTGAGTTATTTGAAAATTGATTGATTTATTAATTCTAACATTGCAATTTCTAAATTTTAAATTAAGAATAATTTTTCTTGAAACCTTTGGATTAAATTTCTTTATCAGGGTATGAAATTAGTTCCTTTAATCTCTTCTATTCTTTAATTTTATTCTATTTAGTAAAATACTTTAAAATCTATTATATCATTTAGGTTTAGATTTAACTTAAGAAATCCACATCTAATATAATTTCAATCCTTTAGATTTAACTTATAGATTTGAAAAATAGAAATAAGTTAAAAGTAAATTTAATTTTAGATTTTTCAGAGTCATGATGTCTTCAAATAAAATGATATACCTCAAAGCATAACTGGATTAGATTCAATTATTTAATACAGAATGAAATTTAATCTTATTCAGATAATGATTAAAATTGTAATTTTTTAGTGTGTTCATAAATTTTTCTAAGCAAGAATTAGTTGGTGATTAAATTTAGAAATTAGTAATTATAGTATTTATTTATAAAATTGGTATAATTGTAGAAGTAACAAATCAATATTTAATTTTATTTTAATTTGATATCTAAAGGTTTATTATTATTAATATAATTAATAAAAATGGCACTTGTGCTTAAATAATTAAGTGGATTCAGCAGATTAAATGCCCAAAACCCAACTTATAAATAGTAATTAGTATATCAGTAATATTTTTAGTGTTTGTGCTGGTTTGAGTGGTGGATCTTTACTTTATGCATTTTATGCTCAAGTTCAAAAATAATGGAGAGAATAAGAAATTTAATTCAGAAAGGAATAATTAAAGAAACCAATTTATGAGCTCAGAGATGAAGAGCTTGTAAGTCCACCATGGAATAGTTCTAATTTGAATGAGTGGTTATATAGAAGAGTAAGAGTAAAGGGAAGACCTCTACATTATTTATAAATGATGGTGCCAAGAACAGAATCTTATAAGCCAGGATATGAATGCGTGGTTCCATTGGTTACAAAGGAAGATGCAGATTAAACAGTATAGGAAGGAGTATGAATTTATGTTTAATAAAAGCTTCTTGTATCTTTAGGATTTGTACCATATGAATATAAAGAAATACCAGATAGAATGAAATTGGAAGATGCCTCAGTTCAATAATTTGATTGTTTCCTATCATAATTACCAGAGTTATAAGACAACTCATTTGGAAATGTAGCTAATCAAAGAAATCCATCATGGCATTATGCAGATCTATAATTAATGGCTTAATACACAGGATTCAAGAATGCTGAAAAGATTGGTAAGGTTGTCTTGGAAAGAGCAAACTTCGATACTCCTTTGGATGAAAGAAATATGAGGTATATATTTTAGCTTAAATCAGAACTTATGATTTAGATGCTGATCATCATATGGATTACCCATATTTGAAGAGCAATTCTGGTATCTTATACCATAAAAACCACATGCCTTGGGATTGGTAAAAAGCCAAATAATAAGCATTGGGCTCGACTGTTTTATTTGGTGCTTTTGGTGCATTATTACATTTAGCCAAATGAAATTTATATTAATAAGATAAAAATTATTATTGAAAGAATTGCTCATACATAATAATCTCTGTTGTAAATGGATTATCCTTAATTGGTATATCATTTTCTTGAGATTGGTTTGCTCATAATTCTAGTAACATTTCTTTTGTGTCTAAATCAAACAGAATCTTTGTATATAGGCTGCAAAGTATATACACCATCTATGTATTTAATGATATATTACCTCCAAATTGACAGCAATATTATGTGGATGAACTTAAAAAGCAATTTTTTATAATTCTAAATACTACTTGATCTTAAATTGTTTTAGTAAGTTTCACCACAATGAACCAATTATGTTTATAGTTCTGTATTTTATTTTTGGATCAATAGATATCAAATAATTATTATTTATTTAGGCTCTGTATTTCACCTTTAATTATAGAAGTCATTTTCAATCCTTAATCAAAATAATGATCTCTTTCACTGCATCCAAAAGTTAAAGGCTTATATTATCATCTGCGAGAATTTCTTTAATATTATTTTCAGGAGACTAAATCGATTATTAGTAAGTAGTAGTTGAATAAAATTTATTATGATATTCTGGATGATTTCTGAATGTTGATCCAAAATCTGTGTAGTTTTTATGAATAGCCCCTTCTACTAAAATTTAATGCATATTTGTTTAATCTAATTATTTTATTCATCAAGCCCCAGCAATTTATGCAATTGCTCTATTGAATAAACCTTTGAAATTTCCTTTTACCCCATTTTTAAAAATTTTTCTACCATCTCCTAAATGAATAAATGAATGTTCTAAATATTCCTTGTATCAAATTTAGTTTAGAATTCTGTTATAATTTCTCTCTAATTTATTTTTTTTCATTATTTATATCCATCATCAGGAACTATTATTTCTGCAAGGAGGATTACAATTTATTCTTAGCAAAGGAAGCAAGCATCCAATATCTCCAGATCTGGAAATTCCCTCCTCGATTTTTCTTAACTAATTATAATATCATTTGATACTGATTTTTGAGCATTAGGATTTTTTGCAATTATTGAAGAACCAATCTATCTTCATACTAATTAGCTGAATCTAATTTTTAAATTGCCCATTAAAAGTGTTTTGTTATATTCAGCTTCTTTGGGTCTTAGATTTAATTTTATTATTATCGATATTTATCATAATTATCAAATTACTTAACTAAATTTTTCAACCATCCTTATTTATAACTTTTTTTTCTAAAAGATTATATATTCTATTTTTAATGAAAATTTAAGGTTCGATCTTCTATTGTGTTAAAATTAAAATCCTTTATCATTATTTTTTTATCTATAATAGCAGGAAATAAAATAATATATCAACATCATTAATCAGCAGTTAAATTAATTATTCTTTGCTACTTTCTTATATAATTTATCAATAAGGTATTTTAGAATAAAATTTTATGAATTATCATATATAATCATTTATTATCCTTGATATTTTATAAAAAGTTATAAAATTTATGAAACTTACATATTTTACTTAAATACATGTAAAAATTGATATATTAACGATAAAAAAAGACATATAGATTTAAAATTTATTTTATATTCTAAAAATAAACAAAAAAATTATTAATTTATTCATCATAAACTACTTTCAGAGAAATCACATATTAAGGAATTTAATATTAAAGAATTATTTTAAAAAATAGAAATATGAAAAAGACCTTTTTGATAAAAGAATAAAGTTTATAATAATAATGTATTTAAATAAGCTAGAAAAACAATAGATTTTATGAATAAATATATATATAGTTTTCATTTCTTCTTTTTTTTCTTTTTTTTACCTATTTCAATTTTATGAATTTCTCTCATCTGAGTCTTAAATTCTAGCAAATCATTGGAGGGAATAAATTTAGGTTGAGGTAATAAAGTCAATAATTCATTAAATTTATTGACTTAGGCCCAATAAGAGGCATTAAATCCATTTTCATCTCTTAAGTTGATATCTACTCCATAATTAAGTAATAAGACAACAATTTATTTAAATCCTTATCTAGCTGCATAATGTAAACAAGTTAGGCCTCTTTTATCTTACAGACTAGGATTTGCTCCATAATCTAATAGTAACTAACATAATTTAAATTAATTTTTTTCAACAGCATAGTGTAAAGCAGTCTTTTCTCCAATATCATAGTATTCTTTTAAGTTTGGATTAGCTTTAAATTTCAAAAGAAGTTCTGTTATTTAAGGATGATTAGCTTAAACAGCAAAAATTAAAGGAGTTGCACCATTTATATTACGAGCATCAACATTTGCTTCTTTATCTTCAATTAATGAAATGACTTCCTAAACATTACCATGTGCAACTGCATGAAATAATAAAGGATCTCCTTTAAATTATGGCATAGAAATTGGATTCATTTCTGTAAAATAATAATTAAAATAAATTTCATAAAACAACCAATTCTTATGTAAATTATTCAGTTAATGCTCCTTCATAAAATGTGCCAATTAATAATTATTTCTCTTCTTGATTACTAAAATCATTTTTTTTAATTATATTATCTTGGATCCAGAACTTGAAATTATAAATTCAAAATACTGTTATTGCATTCATAATAAATGGGATAATGATCATAACACAAATCAAAAGCAATTCAGGATTTGTTATAGGAGATAAAACAAAAGTTCCTGCTTCGTTTAATTAATCAGCAACTAATTCTTGAAATCCAAACAATATAAATTTAGAAACAATTACAACAGAATTCCATACAAATAATTAACATGCGTACATTTGCCAATCAATTCTTACTTTTTCTTAGATTTTGAAATAATTACCACTTTGTAATTTCTGAATAATTAATATTTGAATATACTCTCATATCAAAGTAGGTAAAAATCATATTTAATGATTTCATCAGCAAAAAGATTAATAATACACCAATTGTTGAATCCAGCATGAAAGTAATAAAGTACCA
This sequence comes from Paramecium sexaurelia, assembly GCA_000733375.1. Taxonomy (NCBI): domain Eukaryota; phylum Ciliophora; class Oligohymenophorea; order Peniculida; family Parameciidae; genus Paramecium; species Paramecium sexaurelia. Next base: position 314,189 of record JPFM01000007.1, on the reverse strand, counting down.
GATGCATGCATTCTCATCTGTTTCTGCTGATAAAGTAGTAGCCAATATCACATTCAAAATATGAGCTACTAATGCTGATAGTAATTGCTTTGAAGAATCCTTATTTTTAAATTTCTTTTGTTACCATTAAAAATATTTTCCAAACTCTTTTAGGTTTTTCAAAATATCGTTTTACTATAACTCACTTATTTTAATACTTATTAATACTGTAAATGAAAGAACTCCTAAACTTGCCTGCACTAAATAACCTTTCCAATCCAAAATTTCGCATTACATAATAAAATAAGAAAATAATTAACAAAATATAAATAAATAAATATTTTTATCAGATTTAATCATATTTAATTTCTTCACAGGTTGACTGCCCACTGATATCAGAATTTTATTTATTTTCCTTTCTCTATGCCCTCCAAGTATTAATAATTTACAAAAGCAATATTGAACCCATAATATTATCTTCCAACACATATATCTAATCTATATTTAATAGTTACCATATATGAAAAATCTGCATTATCATTAAATAAAGTAAATAGTCTTGCTACGCTACCAGCAGAATTTTGCAATTATGTAAGTAATGACAATTATCCTGTATTTCTATTTACGCAATTTAACCTAATTTATAAGAATCTGGCTACAAACACTAGATTTATAATAATGTAAGTATTTACACAAACTCATATTTATATATATCGTCATATCAAAAATCCACGTTGGTCCTAAACCTAAGTAAAGAGGTAAATTTATTAATATAAAAACTACAGCCTTAAAGAGCCATTAATGAAAATTTAAAAATTTGTCATAAAAAATGAATAAGCTTAATACTATACAATATTCCAAACCTACAATGGCATTTTCACCATATAAAATAAATTTTGTCTATTTGTATAGATTATAAGATGTTATAAATGAAAGTAAATATAACTATTTTTATTTGATTTTATACTTCTGTGTAATAAGCATTAAATGAGATTCCTTGTATTGATTAGGATTTGAAAATTTTATGAATTTATGGCAATTGATTCATGATAGCAAAGCCTACCATTAAAATGCTAATTGTTCTGCTGATTGTCTATTTTACAATAATTAAATACATCAGAAATACATTCATTGCTAAGTTCAGAATCTCCAAAAAATTAATCATAGCATAATTCTGAAAATATCACAAATCTATATTCATCTCTTGATTTTTCATTTTTCTAGGCATTTAATTAAACTTAAAATGAAAACAAAAGCATTGCAATTAACATTGCCTTGAAAAATGATTATTTTATTTAATGAATTTAAACAAGTTTAAATCTTTAATCAATAATAATAATAATATTATTAAATGAAATAATTTCTTTTAAACTGAGTTTATTGAAAATCCGAATATTTTTTTATTTTAATAATTCAAATAAGGTATATTAAAATATAGATCAAAGGTGAAACTGTTAGACAATCAAAATTTTAATCATAATCTATAATTATTTTTAGATAAATTTTTTTTTTAATTACTTTTAGATAAATTGTTTCTTTAATTAATTTATGAATTTAATATGTATTACAATTAGAGGGTTTTTTAAGGAAAGAAATATTTTAATTTTGAAAAATAAAATTAATATATTGAAAAAGCAGAGATAAAATTGTAATAATATCTTCATATGAAAATTTTTATAAATAAATAAATAATTTTTATAGAATCATTTCTTAAAAGTTGGTGAACAATATTTATCATTAAGATCAAATGATTAATCTCTTTTTAATAGTTATGTGTAATAATTATTTGTTTTTAATTAATTTTCATTAACTTTATTTAAAATTTCCAAAAATTTACTAGGTTAGCTATTAGATCTTTATTTATCGGGAGTTTAAGTAGTAGAGTAAGTAATTTATGTTGATTAAGGTGATGTGGCCCTTTATGTAGATTAAATTTATTATTATTCATTCTTTAATAATGTTGTTTAAACAATTTTAATTTCCAACTCACAATCTTCTAATAATCCTCCTAAAACTTTATTTTCATTCACCTTTTTGTAAACTCTCCCAAGATGTACATGAGTACATTCAAGTTTTTATAGCTGGAGCTATATATCTTAGACTCTTTTATTGTATTATCCCATAATTTGTTTATAAGGTAAACATTCGATTTACATAATAATGTTATCAAGATTTACTTCTATATCACTATACATTTAGACTAGTTCATTGTGATTATCTTTTATCTATTATTATTTTAAATCAAATATTTCAACTGCTTTTAATTACAATTCATTCAAATAATCAATCTATTCTTTTAATTTATTATCTATTGCTTAAACCATTTGGTGATAGTGTTCTTTGACTTTGTCTTTTTATTTTTCGCAAAATCTAATTAAATCATACTTCTTATCACTTAATTGTTATTCATTTTAATCAATAATCAAAAAAGTTTAGGAAATAGTTTCTAAGAATTGTTAGATTTATTCCTGTCTTATAGAAGTTTAATCGCTTTAAATATCTTCTATCTTTATTCATCAAATAAAATACTTTATATCCTTAACTAATTAAAACAATTGCACATTTTGAACAAATCAAATCAGTCAGATTAAATTTAGGTTTAACAAAAGGGACTCCAATCACTTTATATTTGGCCTATATATGAATAATTATAAAATTGATACTTTTTTATTAATATGAGCTTTACAAGTAAGTTCAGGTAAATTAATTACTTCATTTTCTTTATTCATCTAATTGATTTAAATAATATAATAATTTAAGAAAAATACTTTGACTACAATATTTTTAAATTAAATTCAAATTTATTGTGCAAAATCCATCAATAATTGAGATCAATAATTTTAAATACAAAATAAACATTGACTAAATGGAATCAAAATCCTTTTAATTTTTTCTCATCGATATTAAATAATGAGTAATAAGATTTTATTCAAAATAATTATTCATTATGAACGGATATTTCAAATAATAAAAATTAATAGAATTAGAATTATTATGAATTAAAAGAAAAAACTGAACATAAAGTTATTAAATAAGAAAATAAGATTAAGAATGATTAAATTACTAAAATATGTTTAATTTTATTAATATAGTTAAAGTGAGTTATATTGAATTCATATTAAATATAGATATTCATAATTCATTTTCCATTTTTACTCATCCATTATATCGACTTTTGATTTCTTGATACATATTATTCTTAAGAAGGTGTTGGATAATATTAATTTGAATAAGCTTAAAGACTTTCTTAACTGAAATTATTGAAATATCTTGATCTTAATTACATAGCAAATGAATTTTATCTATCATATTACTAAAATGAAGATCTATCATTTATGATAAATTAATCTTATTAAATTTGAGATTAATTCATTTAATTATATTATTAATTTTCTTTCTAATTATATCTTGAAAATTATAATGATGATCCCATAGGTTAATTTAAATATTATTAATCAATTTATTATTATTAACCTTAATATTATGATTATTGAGATAATTATATTATTTATTGTGATTATTATTCTATTTTTTATTGTGATTCCATTTCTTATTTTTGTATCGTTTCTGTTCTTCTAGCCATTAACTTTTTTTGTCTCTTTACTTTCTTAGAAATTGGTAATTCTTCATCTTTTTAATAAGCAGGTGCCATTTCTAGGATTTATTCTACTATAAAATTATAATTTGTTTATTATTCTTCTAATGGTTCTTCTAGCTTTGTCATTTCCATATATTTTTAATTTACTATGTATAAAGTTAATTATTAAGAAACAGTCAAGAAAGCAGGTTCAATTCGTTTAAATAACTCACAAAATTTTTCTTCTTTTATAAATTCTCCTATTTTATCAAACTTTTAATTATTTCTCATTAATTTTATAGTGTAAAAAGCTGATAATGTTACAAAGAGTAACTCTCTCTTATATAATGCAATATCAGGTATAAATTCTGCTTATATTTTTAGAAAATCTTTGAAATAATTAAAAGCGCAAGTTCTATATCAATATTTTATCAATACTTTATCTCTTGCGAATAGTTTGGCTGTAATTTTTTACCATAATCGAATTACAAATTTAATAAATGCCAATATACTAATTCTAATTCATTGAACTCCATCATTTTGCACAATCCTAAATGCATTTTGTATCGATAACTTGATTCATTTCTAGTCATCACTCGAAGAAGATGGTTCAGAATAAATGAAAATTCTAAGATGATAGTCATACAATTTCACATACATTTATATAATAAAGAGTTTGCAAGCTCATCTTAACCTAGTTATTTGATTTTGATACCAAGGTCTTATGTTTTATGAATAAATACCATTATTAGTTGTTTCTTGATTTTCTTCTAGTTTTTAAGCTTATTTTAATGACTCCATTAAATTCAGAAATTAAAACTTGATTATCGGGATATAAATAAACATAATATTCCTTAATACTTAATACCAATCCTGTTAATTTTCTGTGATTACTTTCTGACTCAAATACTTAAAATTGCTTAACAAAACTAATACTCATCTAAAGAGTAGACAACATTAATTCTTAAATAAATCAAATTTTCAAGTTACCAATTTTTCATTTTCCTAAATTTCTCTCATTTCTATTATCAAATATCTTTTTTTTATTTATTCCCAAATTTCAACACATATAATCTAATTCTCTATTTCTAACAAATTATCATATGTAAATTTAATTTGGTTTTATATGAAAAAATATCAATTTATACAAAATCTTCCCCAATGGGAATGCTTTGCCATAATACATTTTTTAGCATTTAAAAAATACAAAAATTTAATAGTAAATTTAAATAATAATATTTATAAAATTATGTAAATCTCATTCCTTTATTTAATCAAAAAATAATTGAAAAATTACTGAAATACTCATTGATTAAAAAGTAAATAAGTTAACTAATAAATAAAACAATTGAATAAAGTCATAAAATAATTTCTTTAGAGAAATAAAAACTAAATTCCTTGATATTAAAGAGATATTAAATATACTAATCAAGCTCTATAGATATATTATGAAAAATAAACTTACACTTTTAATTTATAGAATTATTTATAAATTAAACATTTAAATATAAATCTACTAAAAATATATATTAGATATTAAGATTAAATAACTAATAAATTCTATTATGGAAATTAAAAATATTTAATGTTTAATTAATAGTATAAAAGCATATAAGAAATAATTAAAGAATTTATTAAAAATATTTCATAAATGGACTTTCTAAAAGAATTCTGTGAAATATGCTGCAATGATGAAAATTCTACAGTACAATTGAATTGCAAACATAAATTATGTTTCGAATGCTTTAAAATTGCAGTTTTGCCAAAAGAAAAATGTCCTTTTTGCAAATAAATAGTGAATTAAGTTTTTGTAGAAAATAAGATCCTAAATATATTAGAGTTTGACAAACCAGTAGAGTAAGAATTTGATTTTGTATCTAATAATTTAATATTTAGTTTTAAGAATCCAATTTTGAACCATTAAATGATTAATTTTTTGATGAAGATATTAGAATCTTATTAAAAAAATAAAATCTAGCCAATAGATATATGATGCGTACAATACGTTAAACAGATTCTCTTTTTAATCTGAAATGGTTTATTTTTGATCAAATATCCGAATAGATATCAAATTTATCATTTACAAATAGCCTAGATATTTTTTAAGAGGTATAAAAATAAAATAATAAGATTAATAATCTCAATGTTTCCTTAAATTTAATCCTTATTAATGATTGGGATTAAGCATAGTTTAAAGATTACAAAGATTCTTATAATTTAAGAAATATAGAAAAACAGTATTAATAATTTGTAGTTTCGAATTAAGCTAAGAAGAATAAGAAAAGAAATAAAAACCAGTTATGATTTATTTATTTATAATTAATTTTTCAATAATATATTTTTAATAAAAATTTTAAAATAGATAATCTGAATCAGAGAAATCAGAATATTATGAAAAGAAATTTATAATACCAAATTTAGTGAAATATATCAAAGCTTATTAATAATGTAGAAGAATAGAATATAAAAATTGAATATTCAAATTCTCAGAATTCTTCATAGATTAACATTTTTCCAATATAAACACTAAGTTATGAATAGAAAATAGGATTATTTGCATTTTAAAGCTATATAAAAGATAGGTAAAGATAAATTTAGGTTATCCTAAGTATTTTCATTTAGGATTATAAGCAATAGATATAGAAGTATATTAAAATGAAGATATATATTTAGATAATATTGTACTTATGCTAAAATAAATTGTTTTCATTCTTCTTTATTTGGTTTTACTCTTTTAGCATTCTTTCTCTTTCTTCTTCCTTCTCTGCCTTATCCAAATGGTGAAGTAACAGCAAAGTCAACCAATTTTTCAGATTCTACTCTGACTAAGAATGATGGAGAGTTGACTAATCTCTTTCCAACTCTATTAGATTTAATAATCAATTTTACCTAAAATGTCGCTATCTAATCAAAGTTCTGGCATGATGAATTGATGATGCTTAATTGCTTTT